>PVIU01006620.1:0-99764 GCA_004026605.1 Ondatra zibethicus
TCCCTAGGATCTATGCTAGGTAACTACAGGAAAACAGTCTGTTTAGACTCAGTGTAGGAAAGACCATGAATATTCCAATTTGAACAACCTTACTCATATGGTAATGCAACCTGAACAATGAATTCCTCTTACCTGTATCTTCATATTGTTTGTGAAACTCACTGTCTTAGTAAATGGAATACTATAAAGTTGTTTTTGCACTATAAGCAGTTGCAGTAAGACTGTTTTCAAAGTAAAGATGGTATACCTGAACGTTTTAATCTATTAGGAGATATTTTCTCTTTCTCTTGCTTTTTTTTTTTAACCTGTCAATAAACTTAGTAAGATAAGATCGCTTCTTTTCATGTGTTCACATTCAGACACCAACATTGCCAAGGGACATGATAAAACACCCTTTTTTAAAATGTCACTCAGACTGGCAAGCTGACTCAGCAGGTAAAGGTGCTTGCTGCCTAAACCTGAACACCTGAATTCAATCCCCAGAACCCATATGAATGTGGCAGGGAAGATCCAGTTCCACAGTGCTGTCTTCTGACTGCCACATATGGCTGCCCCATGACATGAACGCACCCTCATATACACACACAGCAATGAATAAAATGAATTTAAAAGTCACTCTTCAATTTCAATCTGATTATCATTTTCAGGAAGAGTTTATGCTACACGCATAAAGCCTTTAACCTACAAAACTAAATCATTCTGCTGAGTTAATGAACCTTTGAATGAAGTTATTATTGCTGGAATTATATGTAAATAAAAATGGATTTTAGCATGTATTGGATAACAAATCAATTGTAGAAATAATTTTGTTGTATCCCTTGATAAGTAAAGTATTCAATCTCTTTTGTTGCCTCGAAAGCACATATTGTGGTAATGAAAGTGTAGTTTGTTGTCTTAATGATCACAATCATTGATAGTGCTTGATAGTTGGCAATAACCAAATTTCATCTAATACTAGAAAGCCAGTGCTTCAGATAGTCTGATAAGTCAATATTACATATGAATGGGAATTTCTAACCTGATTACCCCACCATTAAAAATGGTTCAGAAAAATAATTATAAAATTTATTATATATTTAAAGCAGGTACTATGGAAAGAAATAAACATGAAAGTGAAATTGTGTTTTAAAGGTCATTGCAATGTTTACAGTTGCTAGCTAGCTTTATGTTTAGACTAAAAGAAGCAAACTATTTGTAATAAGTCATTTACTTGTAGTAATTCACTTCCAGGAATGACTAAAGCAGATGAAACGGTGAGCTGTGAGCTGGTGTTGTTAGTTGAGCAAATGAAGAAATGCTGTCTTCCAATGTTAAGATAAGCAAGAAGTCTACAAAGTTGAGGTACATACAGAGGTAAAACTCAGGTCATGTTTTACATGTTTGCAACTCATGTTGTTCACATCTTGTTTAGGTGTAGATGGAGTTCTTTACAGGCCTGATCCTTTAACTCTCCGAACAAAAGAATGATGAAAGCCAAAAGTGTCAAGCCCTTCTCCAAGTGTGTCTATTTGTAATATATCCTCCACCGTTAATTGCCATTCCAGAGTGCACATCCTGTGTTCTTGGGACCAAAAATAAGAAGCAGTAAACAAATGTATTTATCGACTCTGTATATTTATAATATTCCGTGAACGGGGGCCCTGGGTGAGGAGGTCAGCACTGCAGTAGGTTGTTGTTTTCTTTCAACATGTAACTAATTCAGGGTCCAAGTAGAAGAACTCCCATTGTTAACAGCATGGCTCAAGAATCAGCCATTTCAAATGCCATAGACATATGAATTAACATTTATCTCCATTTCATAATTACTTAATTTTTACCGATTAAGAGCATGACATGAGCATATGGTTACTTCCCATCTGCTAATTTCTTCTCCTCAATTAATTATTTCCATTAATATAGATGATGGTGACAGTGTTTGGCTAAATTAAGCAAATTAGTAACAGTCTACTGGGAGGAAGCTCTTCTGCATCTCATGCAGATTCTGCAGCTGCTGACTCCCAAAGTATCAGTCTTGAGGAGAAGGAAATATTTGGGGGAACTATAAACATTTTGATGAACTGTATTTGAAAGTTTCTTTTCTTTTTTTCTTCTCTTTTATTAAACACAGATTCTTTTCTCATGCAATTTAATCTAAATACAGTTCTCCTCCCTCTACAACTCCCAGTTCCTCCCCACCTCCTACCTAGATCCCGTCTAGATCTACATTTTTTCTGTTATTCATTGGAAAGGAACAGGCTTCTAAGAGATAACAACAAAAGATAACAAAATAAAATTTAATAAGATAAAACAAAGGCTATCATATCAAAGTTGGAGAAGCCAAGCCAACAATAAATAAATAAATAAAAGAACCCAAGAGAATGGACAAGAATCATACATTCAACTGTTCATACATTCAGGAGTCCCATAAAAGTACTAAACTGAAAGCTATAATATATGTGCAGAGGGCATAGTGCAGACTGCTGTAGTGCAGATTGCTGCTTCAATCTCTGTGAGTTCATATGAGCTTTGCTCAGTTGTTTTAAAGCAATGGTTCTCAACATTTCTAGTACTGCAGCCCTTAATACAGTTCTTCATTTTGTGGTGACCCCAACCATAAAATTATTTAGTCCCTGCTTCGTAACTGTAACATTTTGCTAGTGTTGTGAAATATAATTTAAAGATCTGTGTTTTCTATTGGTCTTAGGCGACACCTGTGAAAGCATCAATTGACCTTACATATGGGTCAAGACCCACAGGTTGAGAACCACTGTTTTAGAGGGCCTTGTTCTCTTGGACCTTCATCCCATCTTCTCCCCCAACTTCTTCTGCCTCCTCTTCTGTAGGGTTCTTTCAGCTCCAAGGGGAGGCATTTGATGGAGACATTCCATTTAATTCTGTGTGTTTCAAGGTATAATGCCTGTATAATGTCTGGCTGTGAGTCTCTGTTTTTGTTCCTATCTGCTGCACAAGGAAGGTTCTCTGAAGATCACTGAATAAGGAAGCAATCTATGAGTATAGCAGAATATCATCAGGAGTCATTTTATTGTTACTTTTTTTTTCTTTTCAGTCCTGTAGCATTTGGCTTTAACATAGGTCTCTGTGCTATCTAGTCTCTGACTCTTGGTCACCCAGTATCCATCTGGTATGGGTTCTATCTCATAGAGTAGGCTTTAAGGAAAATCTGGCATAGGTTGGCTACACCCACAACTTGTGCTACCTTTACCCTAGCATATTTTGCTGGCAGGACAGATTGTAAATAAAATGTTTTGTGGCTACACTATTGTTTATGTGTAGGTGGAGACTGCTCATTCATTTCCCAGCCTTCAAGACCCGAATAATAACACAGAAACTATATTAATTACAGTACTGTATGACCAATTAGTTAGGCATATTTCTAGCTAACTTTTACATTTTAAATTTACCCATTTCTATTAAACTGTGAATCACTAACAAGCTGTGACCTAGCAGTAAGTGTCTGACTGACAACTGGTGTCTTTCTTCTTCAGCAGCTGCATGGCATCTACTTGACTCCACCAACTTTCTCTCTATCACTCTGTTTGGATTTCCCGCATGGCTTTACTCTACTAAGCTATTGACTGAAATAACTTCTTTAATAACCAATAGTAATAAAATATATTCATAGCATACAAAGGGGAATCCCACATCTTCTCCCCTTTTCTGTCTAAATAAAAAGGAAGGTTTTAACTTTAGCATAGTAAAATTACATATAAAAAACAGGTATTAAGCAAGAATTACAGTTATAATATTTATATCTACTTTCTTTTATTATAACTAAAGAAAATTATAATTATAGATATCTAGTCTTCAACTTCATCAAAGACCCCAGAAGGATATAGTATTACCTAAGTAAACAGGAAGTGCATTCTAAGGAACTTCCAAAACTCTAGAATTAACAGAGACATCTCACTGCCTAGACAGTCATCCAAAGTTCTTCTGTGACATTGGGGCATCCATCTTCATTCTAAAGGCCCATAGTATCTGGCAGACTTTTCCATGAAACAGGGAATTTTAAAGACAGTTTCACCTATATTGGCAGTTTGTCAGTCACTTTCGTCTGTGTCTTGCAGAATGTTTTGCAGACTCTTTCATGAAGCAGGAACCCCAAAGGACCATCTCACCTTTAAGCAAGTTTAGCGGTCTTTTTTCTGTAGATTCTGCATGTCCAGTTCATATAGCATACCATCAAACAGTCCAGGAAAGAGCAGTTTCTTACCCAAATGGCTAACCAACTCCATAAGGAAACTCTTTGATGCCCATCACCCTCTTGAAGTATATTGGTGCTGCCAGGAGCAGATGTGTCTCATTGTCATGAAAAATTCTAAGTTCTTACAATATTTTAAATTCCATATTCTGTTAGTCTTTGAAAGGTTTGAAGAATATCTATCCATCTGAACTATATCTCTGTACATTTAGAAAACCTAATTAACATGACTACATTATAGATGACTATCTCTTAATCTGTATTTCTTAACTATACATTATAGTTTTAAATGAGCTGCACATAATAGCCCATCTCCTTTATTATTTGAAGAATTCATTAGGATTGCCTTCCACTGCACTATGCTTCCATAACATCCCTCAAATGCCCTTCAACTTTAGTTGTTTCTCCCTTCATTCCATCCCTCAATCCCCTCTCCCCATCCCCTTTCCACCTGGTCCTCCCATTCTCAACCCTTCCTCAAGGTTCCAGTCCACCTATAAAATCTAATGTATTTTCCCCTCCCAAGGCGATTCATGTGCCCTACCCCAGTCCTTTTCTTTTCTTTTCTTTTTGGGGGCGGATGATGATTTTTTTCCAGCTCCATCTATTTGCCTTCAAATTTCATGATGTCATTTTTTTTTCTAAAACAGATGGATAATACTCCATTGTGTAAACACGCTACTTTTTTTTTTAATCCATTATTCTGTTAAGGGACATCTAAGTTATTCCACTTTGGGGCTGTTATGAATAAAGCAACAATGAACAAGGTCAAACAAGTGTCCCTGTAGCTGAAGTGCCCTTCAGGTCTATGTCCAAGAGTGGTGCAGCTGCATCTTGAGGTACATCATTTTCCAACTCTCTGAGGAACTACCATACTGATTTCCACAGTGGCTATAAAAGTTTATTTTCCCACTAGCAATGGAGGACTTTTATTCTTGCTCCATGTCTTAGCCAGCATGACATATTGTGTTACACTTGTGTTATTGATCTTACCATTCTGACAAGTGTAGGATGGAATCTCAAAGTAGTTTTCATTTGCATTTTCTTGGTTGTTAAGGATGTTGACCATTTCTTTAAGTGTTTGTCAGCCATTTGCATCTCCTCTATTTAGAATTCTCTGTTCATAAATATACTCCATTTTTTATATTGGGTTATTTGTTTTTCTGATATCAAGTTTCTTGTGTTCTTTATATATTTTAGATATTAGCCCTCTAACTGATGTGGAGTTGGTAAAAAACCTTCTTCCACTCTGTAAGCTGCTGCTTTGTCCTGTGCCATGTAGAAGCTTTTCAGTTTCATGAGATCCCATTCATTAATTGTTCACCATTGTGCCTGCATTAATGGTGTTCTGTTCAGAAAGTCTATGATACACACCATGACCAAAAGAAACTTGGGAAGGAAAAGGTTTATTTGATATTATATCTTACAGTCTATCACCAAGGGAAGTCAGGGCAAGAGCTCAAGGCCGAATTCTCAAGACAGGAACTGAAGCACAGGCCATAGAAGAATGTTATTTGCTGGCTTGCTTTCCCCGTCCTGCTTTGTGCCCCTTCCTCTACTACTACAACTTATTGAGGAGCAGTACTGCCCACAGGGAATTGAGACCTCCTATATCAAGCTTCACTTAAGAAAATGCCCTCACAGACCTGCCCATAGGCAATCTGGTTGGAGGTAATGACTCAGTTGAGATTCTGGCTTCCCAGATGACTCTAGTTTTGTCTGGCCTATTGAAGAATAATAATGACAATTTAATCACAAGCATTGGTTCTGCTTGTATAGTATAGTGATGAAAACTTGTGTGCTATACTCATTTTTGCTAATATTCTCTCAATCCTGATTCATTAATTAGGAAATTCTGCTCTAATTCAGCAAGGAGCTCCAATCACATCCCTGATGCTTTCCTCACCTTCACATTTCTTTCAGAGCAAAAATTACTTCCAGTCTCTGATTGCTAAAAGGACTTTCATGCTCTATCAGTGCAAAAGTCAGTGCTCTTCCCTTGGAGCTGATTTGCACAGTTGAGAATTGTAACTCTTTCCAAAGTAGAAAAACAACAAAATTAAACCAATCCATTAAAACAAAACAAAACGAAATGAAAAACACAACCCAACTTTTATAGTTACGGTTTCTATTGCTGTGAAGAGACACCATGACATTTAATTGGTGTGTCTTGCTTACTGTTCAGAGATTCAGTCCATTATCATCATGGTGGGGACCATGGTGGCATGCATGCAGATGGGATGCTGGCTATATCTTGAGAAGAATGCAATAGGAACTGGTCTTAGACACTGGGTGGTATCTTGAGCAGAGGAAACCTAACCCTAACCTTAACTCTAACCCACAGTAACACACTTCCTTCAACAAGGCCATATCTTCTCCAACAAAGTCACAGCTCTTAATAGTGCCACTCCTTATGGAGACAGTTACATTCCAACTACCACACTAACCAACTAAATAAACAAAACAGCAAACCACAAGAGTGAGGCCAGCTAGCTCTTAAAAGGATGATATGCCCACGTGGATAGACATCCTACATTACAGTTCTCTTCCCTTCCTCTTCACTCTGTACAACCACTGATCAGGCTTTGCTCACGGAATGCTTTTCTGTAACCCAGCACTGTCGAATGGCAGACAACTCTACTCAGCTCTGGAGTATAACATTGAAATACCATCTAAGCTATAGCATCTTCAGTATGGATGGAGATCTTTTTATCTACTGACTGATTTTTATTGTTTCTAATTGTGTCGCAGTCTGTCTTGAAAGAGATGGGACTAAGAGGTATCTGCCCCAATAGTAAAGACATGCATCTACATACAAATTGAGTACAAACATTAGTATTTATTGATAGTTATAATACATATGGCAAATCCAGTGTAAATGGAAAACAAAATATGATTTATTCATGTATAAGAATTTCATTCATCAATAATAGTGTAGTAATATCTGAAGGATACAGATGGCAACAAATATCCAAGAGTTCAAGCTAACTTGAATCAAACAAAGAAATCAAACAAAAATACTATTTTATGAATCTTTGTGTTTTAGAAGAGACAAAATCATCTCCTAGTACTGTCAGAAGTTATATCCATAAAGTCACATCAATATGACTGCCTAAACATGAAGTGAACAGGGCAACAGCAATAGACATGCTTAAATGGACAGGGGAAAGACCTCAGCCTTATATAGAAATCTACAGACAGCTAAGGAACGTTGAGAGTGGGAGAACCAGTCTTCTCCATGGAAGAGCACACCGATAGTTTTCCAATACCAAACTGTCAGCCCTGAAAACACACACATAAGTAACATTATACAGACTTAGTAGGTTATATTTATGTATTTATGAATATATGTATATATAATGTGGTTATACTTATAACAACAACTTATGAAAAAAGAGGCCAGGAGTTAGAAAGAGAGCAATGAGCAGTACATGGAAAGGCTCAGAGAGAGGAAAGGGAAGGAAGAAGTGATGCAATTATATTATTATCTCAAAAAAATAAAAAAAGTAATAAAATGGTACATTGTAGTTATCTGAAGAAACATTGCAAAAGGTGGTAGGAACACTATCAGTGATAGAAGTGTTCAGAAGCTGATAATATTATGCTAATGTACATTTATTAAAACTCTTTCAGCTGTAAATTTAAAATAGATGATTTCATTGTATATAAATAATAAGTCAGCAGAGGTATGAAGTTAATAATCCCTTCTGAAATAGGCTAGTATCACTGAATATGAATAATGCAAAACACAGTTTCCAGTCTTAGGAAACTACTGACAAGGAGAGGAGAAAATTATGTGACAGGAATGTGCATATCAAAATAGCCAAATAATATAGATAAACTTTGAAACACAGACTATGAAAATAACCATGTTATACATTGGGGTTTTATTTCCAACATCCTATTGAATTGCTCTAAAACGTTATTTTTTTAAAAATGTAAGTTGAAAATACTGTTTGTTAATGAGAATCGAGTGATTTTAAATGAATGTTGATAATATTATAGATGACAGAGAACCATATTTGGGTTCATGGAAGGAAAGAACAGTATGTCAAATGTAACTTTTTGTTGAAATATAGGCATATCTTAGGAATTCTGACAGCTCAGTTTCAGACTCCCTTGATAAAGCATATACACAGTGAACTGAGTTACAATTTTTGTTTTCCATGAAAGTGATGCTTACAATGTACTACAGCCAATAGAATATTCAATGTCTCTATAACTGAACATAGTACACACTCTAATTTAAAATACTTCATTGCCAAAAAATGTCAGTATCTGAACCTTCAATAACTCTTGCTTGTTTAGTCTCAATATGAGCACTTTAGCCTTGTCTTACTATATTTTGTTTTGTTCTGTTTGGCTGTCAGCTCTTGGAGGCCTGCTCTTCTATGAATAGGAAACATAGGGGGAGTGAATCTGGGGGGGGGAAGGGTGGTGGAGAGGAGCTTGGAGAAGTGGAAGGAAAGCTTGTCTGAGATGTATTGTATGAGAGAAGAATCTATTTTCAAAAAAACCAAAAACACATGAACACTCACTACTCGAGGGGCTTGACATGAGTTAATTGTCTGCTGGCTGATAGGTTGTATGTTGCTTAAGATTAGGGCAGTTAATGGCAATTTCTTAAAGTAAGAAAATTATTGATTGAATTTCTTTCATGAAATATTTCTCTGTAGCATGATGATGCTCTCTGGATACATTAACCCATGGTGGGAGCCTTTCAACAGTGCTGTTTTTTGCTGTCTTATCAGCTTTTTGTTGTCTTATCAGTTCAGTGTATCTCATATTCTAAAGAATTTATTGTGATTTCAACAATGTTAGCAGCATCTTTATCTGATATATATATATATATATATATATATATATATATATATATATATATTCTACATGAAGCAAACACATGAAAAAATGCTTTGCTTTTTTACCAGAAGCAACTTCTCATTCATTCAGTTTTTTATCATAATTTCAACAATTAAGTCACCTTTCTGAGTTCTACATAGACTCTCAATCCATTTACAGCACCCCACAGCATCTCCACACTTGGCTTTCTTCAACAATTGCTGCTTTCATATGACTGTTTTGACCTCTTTGCATGGATGTTCTCATTGTCATCTATAATCATGAGTCATCTCAGAAAGGGTTGAATTTATCTTGCTCACCCTCATTGAGGAAATATCTCTCTTTGACAACTATCATTTTGGGAAACAAGTATCTTTAGTAATAAGATTCAAAAATTACAGCTACTTCTTGAATCCTAAGCTGTGGAAAGGATTCCATGTTGCAATCCGTAAAGATAATGACAATCTCACTATACATTTCCATAAGATCACTTAGCTAGCCGGGGTACTGCCAATGATCAGTAACATTTGGGGAACCTGTTTTCTTAGCAGCCATGGTAACACTAAGAATAAAAATTTAGTAAATTGTGTGGCAACCCACTGTCATCATCCGTGCTCTGCTGTTCTATTTATATAACACATGGAGAGTAGATTTAGGCTAGTTCTTAAGGAACCAAAATTTTAGAAAATGAAGATTGACTTCACTTTAAACTCAACTCCATTGTCTCCTAACAGAGGGTGCTTTGGGGCTTTGAAATCAGCCTACGTTCTCTGTAGTTTTATGAACCCTAGTTGACATCTTGTTCTAGTAGAAGAATATTTCATCTGCATCAAAATGATCTTGTTTAATGTCACCATCTTCATCAGTTTTCTTAGTTAGATTCACTAGATAGCTTGCTAGGTCTGCATGCACTAGCTGCTTTACCTCATATTTATTGTTAAGTCCAACAAAGCAGCCCTCATTGGAGCTGAGCTTTTCCTTCTGTAGCTTACTGATTTGCATCAGTCTTCACAAAATTAAAGAGAGTTTGTCCCTTATTCTTGTTTCTGTGGGTACTTTGATGTCTCTTTCAAACCAACAACCCCTTCCCTATCCTCAATATGGCCGATGTGGGATTCCCCTCTATATGCTGTGAATACAATTGGTTAATTAATAAATAAAGGCTTTGTCTGATAGGGTAGAGTAGAGCTAGGCAGGGAAAACTAAACTGAATGCTGGGAGAAAGGAGGCAGAGTCAGGGAGAAGCCATGGAGCCACAGCCAGAGACAGAATCACTGAAATTTTACTGGTAGGCCATGACTTCATGGTGATGCACAGATTAATGGAGATGGGTTAAATAAAGATGTATGAGTTAGCCAGAAATACACTTAAGCTATTGGTCAAATAGTATTGCAAATAATATAGTTTCTGTGTGGTTATTTTGGAGCTGAGCAGCTGGGAACAAACAAGTAGCCTCATACTACATATGGCCATGCATTTCATTTTTGTTATTCATTTATTTCTATATATATATTGGGTAGCACTGGCTGATTCTTTGACACAAGTGGTGTCGTTTGGGTATGTTCTTAGCTTGTGGGATGCCTTCCTCATTAAGATAGATTGCTACAATCTCTTGAATTAGAGAGAAGGAAGGGTATGATGGTTCTCTTGGCTTCAAAAATTCAAGGCCACTCTAGGTTTGGCAACTGGTTTAATTTCAATTATTCTGTTCACATATTGTGACTGGGAAATCTTAATAAGGAAAGAGATGAGGAAAGTTGTAGGAGGAGGGCCTGCTTGTACGTCCGGCCACCCAGCTAGCTTAGCCCCAAAATAATCACACAGACACTGTATTAATTAAACCACTGCTTGGCCCATTAGCTCTAGTTTCTTATTGGCTAATTCTTACATCTTAATTTAACCCATTTCTATTAATCTGTGTATCACCATGAGGTCGTGGCCTACCAGCAAAGTTTCAGCATGTCTGACTCTGGCAGCTGCTCCATAGTGTCTCCCTGACTCCACCCTTCTTTTACCCAGCATTCAGTCCAGTCCTCCCACCTAGCTAAGTTCTGCCCTATCAACAGGCCAAGGCAGTTTCTTTATTCATTAATGGTAACCACAGCACATAAAGGGGACTCCCACATCACCTTCTCTTATCTGTTTAAATAAAAAAGAAGGCTTTAACTTTAACAGTAAAATTACATATAACAAAACAGTTATCAGCAAGAATTACAGTTAATGGTGTAGGAGGTACTTCTGTCTATGTTTGCTTTCATTGGTTAATAAAGGAACTGCTTTGGGCCTATAGCAGATCTGGCAGAGCTAGGCAGGGAAAACTAAATGGAATGCTGGGAGAAAGGAGGCAGAGTCAGAGAGGCGTTATGGAGCTGCTGCCAGAGTCAGACATGCTGGAACTTTGTTGGTAGGCAACGACCTCATGTTGATGCACAGATTAATAGAAATTAATAGTAAAATTATATATTAAGAAACAGGTATTAAGCAAGAATTACAGTTACAATATTTATGTCTACTTTATCATTTATTATAACTAAGGAAAACTATAATTATAACTATCTATTCTTCAACTCTATCAAAAACTCCAGAAGGATATAATATTACCTAAATCAACAGGAAGTACACTGTAAGCAACTTCTAAAACTCTAGAATTAACAAAGACATCTTGCTGCCTGGACAGTCACCCAAAGTTTCTCTGTGACATTGGTGCACCCATCTTCAGCCTACAGGCCCAAAGTATCTGGCAGACTTTTCCATGAAGCAAGAAATTTTAAAGACAATTTCACCTATATTGGACAGTTTGTCAGTCATTTTCTTCTGTATCCTGCAGAATGTCTCGCAGACTCTTTTATGAAGCAGGAACCCCAAAGGATTGTCTCACCTTTAGGCAAGTTCAGCAGTCTTTTTTCTGTGGGTCTTGCATGTCCAGTTCATACAGTATACCATCAAGCAGTCAAGGCAAGAGTAGCTTCTTACCCAAATGGCTAACCAACTCCTTAAGTAACCTCTTCAATGCCCATCATCCTCTTGAAGTAGATTGGTGCTGCCAGGAGCAGATATGTCTCATTGTCGAGAAAAGTCCTAAATTCTTAAAACATTTTAAATGCCATATTCTATTAGTCTTTGAAAGGTTTGAAGAATAACTATCCATATGAAATATATCTCTGTACATCTAGAAAACCTAACTAATATGACTATAAGTTTGACTATTATAGATGACTATCTATTAACCTGCATTTCTTAATTATACATTATATTTTAAATGAGCTGCACAAACACAATGCCTTAATCAAGACCAGAAATATACATATAACAAAATTGACCTTAAATTTGTATCAATAGACCAAGATTCATATCAATGCAAACTATTCATCTCTATATCATATCCCCCTTTAAATGTAACAAACATTTATACGTAGGATTTGGGTACTTGAGCATAGTTTTTTCCAAACTGCTTTTTGCTTTTTGTTGGGCAAAAGTAAATTTGTAGTTTGAAGAGAACTTTTAGAGGGTCTTGGTCCATCAAACCATATTGGTCTGGAAAGAATTTACAGGCTTTTATCCTCTGTGGAAATAAAAGCAGAACCTCTTTTCCAAAGAAACGTATCCTTAGACCCAATTTTGAAGTCAAGAAACCTTTAAAGTTATATGTTAGTTTAGCTTAGCAGTCCCCAGAATCAAATATCTCTCTGTGCTTAGCTTATTTACAGTCAAAAAATTAAAACACAACAATATGCATAATCCAGACTCTTTTTGTATGTTTTATCTTTACATGGCTTATTATTTTACTCTATTACATTTCTAACAATTAAATATTTATTTTATTATCTTTACTCCTTTGATCTATGATTGTCTGTACTCTTTTATATTATAACTGTCCATACATTTTTCTCTCTCTTTCAAGCCTAAGTACATTTATCCAACACTGTGACCTATTTAGAGATCTTTTTTATCTGAATTTGTCTTTATTACATATTTGTAATCCCTTTTTGACCAGCATCACTTCATAAAATGCTAAGTGGTATGGCTAGGACTAAGGGTGCTTTGCCTTTTGGCTTCACCCAGTCCAACATGGTGGAAGTCCATTCAGTTCCAGCTCTGCAAGCCATGCTCACAGCCCCATTTCCAGGTATATAGTGGGTCTATGTTGCCATTAAGCAAGTTGTAGCACTCTACTCACAAACCTCATTTACATAACTCCATAGCAGGACCTCCTGAAAGAATCCGAGCTGTTTGTGCTGGCGAACCAGGAAGCCAGCTACTAAAGAAGCCATGCAATTTTTGCCACTAAATTGAGTCAGGAAACCTCTTAAAGGAGCCACACCTCTGCTCACCATCAGTAAACAGAGCCTATCTGAAAATATGCTGCTACCAAGAAGCTGCACTAAACTCTGTTTTTTTGTGTCTAAAATTCCTTACCAAGTTCTTTTAGGTTTTAAGTGGATGTTGTTGGCCCCACTTTGGGTGCCATTCTATAGGCAGAGACTGCTCATTTGTTTCCTGGCTTCCCACACCTAAATAATCACACCAAAACTGTGTTAATTACAACATTGGCAAATTGTTTAAGCGTGTTTCTAGCTAGCTCTTACATCTTAAATTAATCCATTTCCATTAATCTGTGTATCGCCACGTGGCTGTGGACTACTGGTAAGGTTCCCAGGCATCTGTCTCCTTTGGTAGCTACATGGCTTCTCCTTGACTCTGCCTACTTTCTCTCTACATCTCTTTTCAGATTTCCCACCTGGCTTTACTCTGTTAAGCCATTGGCTGAAAGCAGCTTTTTTATTAACCAATGGCAATAAAACATATTCATCTTCCACATCATTGTATTTTACATTTCCTTGACCACCTGTTAGTCAAGGGCAATATTCTTTATTTAAGAAATTTAATGTTGAGGCAAAGAAAACATGAAGTCTATTAGAGTAACATAATGCAATATAAACATTTGACACAGAATACATGTCTCTTGTGTTGAATAGTGACTTATTTTTGAGACTTGGGCATGGGATATTTTATGAGGATACACTTTTTGCTTTAAGACACTTTTTCCCTTCCTGTTTATGCAACTCTGAACTTACTAGCTGTTCATTCTGATTCTCCTCAGTGTTAGAAAAGATATAATGTCTTTGTTAATTCTCATTCAGGAAATAACTCTGGCTGTATAAAATCCTTAGTTTCAGATCTCAGTTTTCCATACATGCTAAATTTACTTGCTTCACAGCCAAATTCACTTCTGCGAAGACTGCATTTGAGACTTCTTTGAAAACATAGTGAAACTTTCAGACACTAGTTTCATCTTTTATCTCCTTATCATTAATAATAGCAATTGTGTGAAAGCATACTGGTACCTTTACACTGTGAGCACCCTGCTTGGAGCATAGAACTGCAGCCCAGCAATCCAGATCTCCCTGGATGCCGCTGCCCTGCCAAGTTGGGAAAATAGCATTTCCCAACAGACATCTAATTTGGTCAGTGTCTTTCAAACATAATTAGAAATTTGGGTTGGATTAAAATGGGAATTAGTTTGGAAGCCTTCCCTAAGCCAGTAACATCCCAGACAGTTTAGGAGAAATAAATGAATTTGAAAATTGTCAGACAAAAATCACTGTGGCTTCTAAATGCATCCATGGTTCTTTTAAAAATATTTATATGTGTAGAATACATTCCTGTCTTGTTACAGGAATATTTCTGTGTGTTTTGCTATATGAACAAATATTTTGCTTGGATATTTTTGTTGAAGATACAAAAAAATATTAGCTTTTAAGAGACTTTATTTTGTGGTTGTGATTATTCAGTTATCATTGTCTGGGCATCTGGCCATGATATATCCCATTGTGGTAGTAATAGTTAATTAAACCAGTGTTCATTAATCCAATATGTATGAACAAGAATACCACAGCCTTTTCCATATTTTTTGTATTCATCATGTCATTATATAATGATTCTAAATATTTTGTTTCTTTTTATAGTTTTATCTTGACATAAACTGAAGATATTGTTTATAGCTATTGAAATTATAGGAACCATAAAATAAAAGTCTACAAGTACCAATTATCTATGTTTTTAAATCAATATTTTCGACCAAGGGAAATGACTCAATCAGTGAAGAACTTGCTTTGCATGCATGAGGACCTGAGTTTGAGTGCCAGCATTCAAATAAAAAAAGCTGTATTGTCATGCATACCTGTAGAGGGGGGACACAGGGGTGGGTAGAAGGGTGGGGGGGGTAGGAAGATTCCTGGAGGTTGGTGGCCTCCATTCTAGTCTGTCAGTGATCACTTGTTTTAGTGAGAGTCCTTGTTTCAAAATAAAAATGGAGAATCTTAATGTCAGCCTCTGGTTTGCACATGCAAACACACACACGCACATACACACACACACACACACACATACACACACGCACACATATGGGGGCAGGGATAAGGGAGATAAGTTTCAGGTAACTGTAATAAACTATGAACTATAATTTTTAAAAAATATTTGTTAGTATTTTATACAAGATTGATGATCCTAAAACTTGTATAATTAACGTTATTAGAGATACTTATATATATTATAAAAATTAAACAAGACAGTTGAGAAACTATTCTTTGACAATGACCAATTCCCAGTGGTTATTTTAAAGGTGATTAAAAGCAAATTATAAAGCTCTATTTTATTTTTAATTAGGTGCATGTGTATAAGGAGTAAGGGCCATGGGCCCAAGAGTCCAGGTGTCTGTGGCAGCCAGAGGCATCTATCGGATGCCCCTGGAGTTGGAGCTTTAGGCAGTGGGAAACTGCCCAGCGTAGGTACTGGGAAGCAAACTCAGGTCCTCTGTGCAAGAGAAGGTTAGTAAGCTCTCTTAACCACTGAATCATCTCTTCAGGCCCAGTTCCTGGTGGTTTTGTCTGGCAAAGGATTCTTCATCTTTTGAAACTGGGGCATGGATAGGGCCTTTTCTGTAATGATGAGGTAGTTCTAACAGTTGACTCTGCTGATAGCAAGCAGTGAATTTGTTTTAGAGCTGATCATCTCTGAGTGAACTACTGACTATTTGGGTTTATTTTTCAAGTTAAACATCCATGATAATATAATGGGAGATGTGTAGCTTTGTTGCTTTTTGTTTTGTGTTCAGCACTGAGTGTGAACCAGGGGCTTTTATCATCTTAGGCAGTAATATCTGAACAATATTCCTAGGCCAAGAAAAGACTTCTATAAGATATTTCCCCATGATCTGATGACTTTATACTTAAGCCAGTAATATAATAAGGCATTAGGTTGATATATCTAGATAAGTCATAGTTTGATGAAGACTTACAATTTGATAAATTCTCTGCTTATCCATTCAATCATTGAACTTCTTAATAACTAAAAATAATAAACAATAATGAGAAATCCGTTATAATTGGGTATAATTGAGTCTGGTGGCAAAGTTTGTACTCACTACAAGTTAGTTTCTTCCCACAGAAAAGGTCTAGGTACACTCTGTGCCCATCAACCATAGACATATCCACAGGGCAACCTGATATAGACTGGAGAGTTTCTCTCCAGATGACTCTGGGCTGTGTCAAGTTGAAGCTAACTAGGCCATATGATAGTAACAGTGGATTTTAAGAAATAACTAATAACTAAACCATGAAAATATTATGTGTGTTATAAGTACTGTGTGCATTTATGTGTGAGAATAGCCTTGTATTTTTTCAAGGATAATTATTGTCATTGTGAAAGTTACTGAATTCTTCATGGTAGATATTATATAAGAAACATGACTGATAGATAGATAAGGGAGAAATACTATAATAAAAGTATTATACAACATATTATATATATATATATATGTATTCAGACACACATAGTACTGCTTGGAGAATGTCAGAATGCTTGATTGCAATGAATTAAGAAATTGGTTTTTTAAATGCCACACAATGCTGTAAAACAAGTTCTTCCTTAGTGAAAGATTCCATCCTGAACTTGAGCTGGGCTGAGCAGTGGAAGCTCGGATTAAAGAAAACATGCATCAGACTGGAAGTTGTTGCAGCACTCTAGATGAGGAAGTGGGGAGGCTCACGGAAAAGTCTGTGTGCTATCCAAAATTGAAGGAAGGGGTGTCTTTTACCCATGCTGCCATTCCCAACATTGTTCTTTGGTGAAAGAATTGGTAAAACATGATGAGAGCTTTGCACAGTGAACTGAATTCTCCTAATATTACTTCTTTAGTATTTCTCACTTACCGTGGAAGGATCACAGCAGTCTTTCAGAGATCCTGTCTACTGTCTGAAAAGGGGTTTTATTATATGATGCTAACCCTGAGTCTTACAGATGTATGAAAGCTCCTGGAAGAATGGTTGAGACAATCGCCGAGGGGTTTAAATGATGGTACCCTGTGTGAAAGGGCATGCTAAAAAGCTACAAGATTTCATATTCCTTGTGACTCACAGGAAGAGTTATCAATCTTAAATCTATACAAATAGTTTCAGATAAGCTGAGGGAAACATGCAAAGACAAAAGAGAATGCTGGATATTTGTGGCCTTTTTGCATATATATGCATATATACATACATACATACATACATACATACATACATACAATACACAATAACTGTAGGTGTTATACCTGTCCTGTAGGAGTGACTCAGCTTGGGGTTTGGGGACCTGATAAGAATGATCTGAGATTCTTTATTCTGTGCTGTCTGATGATGGGGGTCACTGATTCAAGGGATTGGAATAACAGCACTCAGAATCTCTAAGAAAGCACTTCCTCTTGGATGTCTTGGATGCCTACTGCAATGTGACAGAGATAGTGTAGCTGAGGGATAGGGCATAGGGACTGGAATGAATCGACAATAAGATCAATATATGAAAGGAGTCAGCTCTCTGAGACAGTTTGAAAGCCTGACCCCCTCTCCCACTCCTGGATGTTATACAACAAACCAAAAATTAGAGCATGTTCAACCCAGTTTAGAGAAAACATGGAAGCCCTAGCACCTCATCTGAACTTCACATAAATGATGAGATCAGAAGATAGAAACTGGTCAGGTATGGCAGGGATGCCCAAACAGCAGTTCCAGGAATGTCCTTGCTAAAGGCTGGGGGTAACAGAAGAGAGCTCTAGTTCCCACTTCTTTGTCATTTCCTGATTGAGCACTTCTGCCTAGACATGAGTATGAGACTAAAATTGAGTGAAGACATCTGGGTACCACACGGTTGGGATAATGGGACTAACTAGCTCATCCCTCTTCCTATACCTCTTCACTCACTTCAGTCAGCACAAATCTAAAAAATAAAACACCCAGAGTAACAAATCAATGGTACCCTATTTCTTTAGAGTACATCAGAGAGGTAGCTACAAGAAGATTGGGGAAGATTTCTATTTGGCCAAGACATTATCTGATGATGTTCTTAGTCTCAATAAAATCATTTAAAAATAAGCCTAAATAAAAAATGCTATTAGAGATCTAAAAGAAAAACTTCCAGGGCAGGTAAATTGTAAATCTTAGTGGCTACCTAGAAGAGATGGGAGGCGAAGAGGAAAATGGCCATACCACGTAAGGTGACAGGAAGGAGGGCAGCAGACACATGATGCGAGCCAGGCTTAGAATAACAGTGTGGAAGTTCAAAGTATCAGAAAAGGCATGTTTAGATTCTGCAGTATCTGGAAGAAAGAGACAGACAAAAGACAAAGGAAAAACTGTGTGTTTATTATTCCAGTTTCAGAAAGAGGGACAGATGTTGCCCATTGTGCTCCTAAGTACTGTGCTGGGGGCAGGAATTTTGAAAGGAAAAGTACAGTGTATTATTAAATGGATAATTATCCCACCTACCTCAAATCATGCCTTCCTGGGAGTGGTACCATCGCCAGGTGATTGACCTGTTCAACTCAACAAGTAAGTCACCCTTGCAAGAGCTATTTCTTATCGTTGTTATGAGTAACTGGCTTTAATTTTCAGTTTCTTTAGCATTTTGTGAGCTTTTAAAAATTATTTATTTGTTCAACCAATGTTTATTTATCAATAAGGGTTCTCATTCTGATACAGTAAAGTGCAAAGACTCTTCCTATCCACTTGGAAAAAATATTTCTCTATTTTAAATTGGTGCTAAAAAGCTACTCTCAAAAATACTAATCGATTGTATCTCAAATGCTCGGGGTACTTCCTTCACTCATTCGGGAGCCTTTGTTTTGTATGCGGTTGCTATAGGGCTTTGTGTGTTTGTTTCAGTAATCCTTGCTTCTTTGTGCTCCGAGTGTTCACATATCTCTTTCTCCTGCTGTCATTTCAGTTTATTCTCAAGTAAGGTTTCTTGTTTTCCTATGCACTCTATCAGTGACCCTGTGCTTACCGTTTCAAAGCCTGTTTGTAGAGGATCTGCCTACACATGCCCGTGCTCTCCTAAAGGCATTCAGGGTTGAGAACTGCTTTAAAACAGTTTTAAGGCTGGAGACTTCATGAATGTGGCAGAGCACACACTCAGAGGTTGCAACAAGCTTGTGACTGGTTTCCTTTTGGCTTTTTCTTCTGCTTCCCTTTTCTTATTTAGGAACACATTGCTTCTTTAGCTATGGATTAGGATGTGTGTCTTGTCACTTTTATCTTGGAAGGATGTCTGAACCAGAGTTTAAATTTAATGATTACAAATGTCTCTTAGGAAAAAAGGAAAAGGTTCGGGTGAGCTTTGGTCTCACTGGGTATACTTCCTTTTCAGTTATGCCTTTAATATAGTCTGACTTCATTATATATGTCAGGCTTTCGGGCTAAGAGTTTTTAAAATAGTTTTTTCAGAATATATAATTCTTTGACCATAAAAAGCTGTTCTATTATTCAAGAATCCATTAGCAAATAGATTAGAAGACTATAGTTTTTAGCTGAAAATTTGAGCTTAGCTTCTGGGATCTATTTCTTCCAGTGTTCTAGAGTATGCTCATTATATTTTCTAAACTGAATAATCACATATTTCAATATTGGTTTTTCTGCCTTTTCTTTCACAACTACCTTTCATACTACATAATAGCTTCCTATGTATGTAAAGAGGGCTTGCTCCTGAAATGTCTATTTTTTAACCTGTTTCTCTGTTCTCTTTTTTATATTCTTTTTGTTAGATTATTATTGTGTGGGTCATTTTTTGGTCAACCTGACACAAATCTAGAAATATCTTGGAAGTAAGAATCTTAATTGAGTAGCTGTCTCCATAAAATTAGTCTGTAGGCAAGTCTATGGGATATTGTCTTGATTAATGATTGATGTAGAAGGGCCCAGCCCAATGAGGTTGGTGCTACCTCTGGGCAGGTGCTCCTGGGTTTTATAAGAAAGCAAGCTAAGAAACTCATTGGGGGTAAGCTAGTAAGAAGCCATAACCAATGGTCTCTGCATCAGTTCCTACCCTGCTTGAGTTTCTGTCTTGACTTCTGTCTTAGGTATGGTGTCTATTGCTGTGAAGAGACTCCATGACTATGGCAACTCTTACAAAGGACGCCATTTCATTAGGGCTGGTTTATAATTTCAGAGGTTTTGTCATTGTGCTTATGGCAGTGTGAAGGCAGACATGGTGCTGGAGAAGGAGCTGAGAGTTCTACATCTTGATCCATAGGCAGCAGAAGCAACTGTGCCTCTCTCTGCTTGTAGCTTGAACATATGAGACCTCAAACCTGCCCCTTGCAGTGACACACTTCCTCCAATCAGGCCACACCTACTCCAACAAGACCACACCCCCTAATAGTGCCACTCCCAATAAGCCAAACATTTAAACACATGAGTCTATGGGGACCATACATACTCAAACCATCACATTCCACTCCCTGGTCCCCATAGGCTTTTAGTTATTACATAATGCAAAATGCATTCCATTCAACTTCAAAACTCCCTATGGTCTATTACAGTCTCAACAATTTTTGAAAGTCAAAAGTTCAAAGTCTCTTCTGAGATTTATACAATCTCTTAACTGTAATCCCCTATAAAATCAAAACAAACAAACAAAAAAAACCCAGATCACATGCTTCCAACATATAATGGCACGGGTTTGACATTACCATTCCAAATGTAGGAAAGGGAACATAGTGAGGAAATGCTGGACCAAAGCAATAATAAAAACCAGCTGGGCAAACTCCAAACTGTATCTCCATATCTGATGTCAAAACACCCTTCAGATCTCCACCTCCTTTCTTTTTTGTTGAGTGCAACAGACTTCTTTCCCCTAGGATGGCTCTACTCTCTGTTAGGAGTTTTCCTAAGCAGGTATCCCATGGCTCTGGCATCTCCAAAATTTTGGGGTCTCCAAGGCATTACAGGCTTCAACTTCACAGCTTCATATAATAGCCTCTCTGGGCCTCCATCCAGGGATACCCCATACCACACATCTGGCCTCAGTGGCTTTCCTTAGTCTCAGAGGGAGATTCCATAACTCCTTTCGTCTGTCCTTTATTTGAAATCCAGAACTACATGACTGAAGCCGCCAAGTTCTGCTGCTTGCTGGGATGGGAACATGCCCTCCTCATTCAATTACATCTTCACCAACTTTCTGTTTTTGATGGTTTCCTTTACTGCCTAAGCTTGGCTGCCCTAAAATTTGGTCTGCAGACCACACTGGCCTCAAACTCGGGAATATACTAGCCTCTGCCTTCTGAATGCTGCCCCGTTCCTGGACCTAAGGTGTTTTTAATTCCTTTCCACAAGTTGGAAGCTTAGCTGGGTGGGATCTTGCCCTGAGGTCACCACTCCCTTTATTCCATTTCTTAATCTGTCTACCTCCTTGAACACAGAATTTAGTTTTATTCCACATCCTAGTGCCCCCTTTCTCCTCAAATTGTACATCTTGTATTTTAACTTTTCATTATAGATTCTTCTAAGAGTGAATGCTAATACCATATGACAGAGTCAATACTAGACTGTTTTGAAATTTCCTCTGCCAAAGCAATTAATCCAATATTCTTCATGTCAGCCTCAGGAAGACTTTTTTTTTTACAAGGACAAAAAGCAGCGTGTTCTTCACCAAAATATTACAAAACTGGTCTCTAGGGCCACATACTAACATTCTTCTCTGAAACCTCTTGAGTCTGGACCCCACAGTTCAAATCACCCTCAGCACCACTGTCTTCCATGTTCTTACTAGGATGACCCATTGAGCAGCACTTAACACTTTTCACTGCTTTCCTAACCCAAATTCCCAAAGTCCAAATTCCTCCAAACAAAAGCATGGTCAAGCCTTTCATAGTAATACCCCAGTCCCTGAAAATGACTTCTGCTTTAGTTAGGGTTTCTATTGCTGTGAAGAGACACCATTGTTGTGAGATATTTGTACACTGTGTGAATATGTATTTGCTGTGATTGGTGTAATTAAAAGCTGAACAACCAATAGCTAGGCAGGAGGAATAGGCAGGATTTCCAGGAGGGGAATCTAAGCACACAGGAGATGCCAGGAGACATGGAGCTGAAACAGGAGGTATAAGATGGAAGAGAAGTGATGTCACATGACAGAGTGTAGATGAATATAAATGGGCTAATTTAAGTTATAAGAGCTAGTTAGGAAAAAGCCTAAGCTATAAATCAAGCTTTCATAATTAATAAGAAGTCTTCATGGGAACTGGCTGGTGGGACAGAGAAAGACTCATTACATACTATGACCACAGCAACTCTTATAAAGGCAAACATCTAATTAGGCCTGGCTTACAGTTTCAGTTTCAAAGGTTTAGTATATTGTCTTCATGGTGCAGATGGTGACATGCAGGTGCTGGAAAAGGAGCTGAGTGTTCTACATCTTGATCCACAATCAGCAGAAGCAACTATGTCTCATACTAGGCTTAGCTTAAGCATATGAGACCTCTATTGAAGGCGTAAGTCACAAAACAATCCCACACTAGTTTGGAATCATGATTAATAAAATGGTTACTTATTTAAAGGGAATAAAAACTTACAGATCACCATCCCAGACAACAGCCCTCTGCGTGATCAGGAACAAAGTCTAACAGCTGGAAGCCGGAAGCAAGAGAGAGAGAGTACACTGCTACTGCTGCTTTTTAAAGCAAACGAGACCACACCCAAGTGGGCTGGTATCTTACAGGCTATTGGCTGAAGGAGCAGAAGGAGCTCCCACAACACTCTATGGGCCAAGCCTTCAAACACATGAGTTTATGGGGACCAAGTCTATTCAAACCACCATGGCTTCCCTTCACGATGGACTGTGATCTTGATGTATAAGTCAAATAAATCCTTTCCTGTCTGGGTTGCTTTTGTCTAGAAACCTAACTAGCACAGTTATTAATCTGTAGTTTAAAATATATTTGGTAAAATTTTTATAATTTTTTCTAAAACTTGCTTAGATGTGCCATGTACTAAATCTTTTTAAATTCATTTGGAAAGTTCATATCTATCTATCTATCTATCTATCTATCTATCTATCTATCTATCTATCTATCTATACACATATATATGTATATATGTAAGTGGTATGCACACACACATGTGAGAATATGGAGACAAGAAAGCAATATGTTACATATCTTTCCCTGTTAGTCTCCACTTCTTTGCCTTCAGACAGGATTTCTCACTGAAACAGCAGCCATGACAGTTAGGCTTGATGGCCATGGAGTTCTCAGGATTGGTTCATTTCTGCCCCCAAATTCTAGTGTCATGGGCACATGTAGCCATGTCTGACTGTTTTGTGAGAGCTATGGATTCAACTCTGGTCATCATTCTGGCAGAACAAGCATTCTTATCCACTGAGTCCACTTCCTGGCCCCTACCTAATGTAGGGAATTTCTTATATTAGGGAAGAAATTTCCAAGTGTGTGTGTGTGTGTGTATGTGTGTGTGTGTGTGTGTGTGTGTGTTTGTGTCTTTGTGTCCCAGTGGTATCTAGCTTTATTTTAGCCAGTTTTTACTTAACTGCCCACCATATCACAGTTATTGTTATTATTATTATTTTCACCAGCATTTTTATTATTATATACACTGTGAGCAAAATTTCAGGTCTTTGGAACATATATTTAGGATATGAATTTTCCATGTGTATAAAATGATATGAAGTTGCTGAATAATTTACAATAGGCAAAACTTTCGAAGATCATCTTTGTTTTCCAATGGAGCTGGATAAATGGCGCTGGGCATCAGCCTTTTAAAAGGGCTTTAGCTGCTTTGTTTTCTATTAGCATTTAGTATCTTCTGTCTTTACTGTTGAAACTTTGCTGATGAGTGGGCAGTGGTCTATGTTTTGGTTTATATTTCATCATATTTCATATGCTTATTTCTAATCTGAGACTGCTAATGAAGAAATCTATAAATCACCTATTTTCTTCTAAAAGTGTCAATCACTGCACCATTCATATATACTTATAATCTGTTACAAGTTGATGTTTCTCATATAAATACTGAAATTTCCTGCCTCTGATTTCTAAATTGACCTGATTTTCACATCATTGTAAAGCAGAGGAAGGTGTGTGTTGTGTGAATTTCTTTCTTTGGTCTCCATTCTAGTCTGTTTATTCGTGGTAATTTTCTTGGCGTGAATTTTACAATCCACCCACATATGCCTACAATATGCCAGAAATTTGAGGGAAACAGATTATGTTTATCTACTGCAGTGATCCAAATGTGTTCCCTAAAATCGTCATATGGAAACTCAGCCCCAAAACAATGGTGAGGGAAACTGGAACCTTTTGGGGTATGACCTCACAAATGGATTAATGCTTTTGCAAGATCACCTGACGTAGTGAAATGAGTTCCTTTTGTGGCCATGTTGGGACATAGTGTTTGTCCTGTCTAGAGGATGCAGTAAAATATCATATTGAAGCATCCTGCTGACCTCTTGACATTAATGTCCCAGTCGCCTGAGCATTTCCTTTATGCGTTTCCTAACTTCATGTATTGTCTCACACATGGGTTAAGACATCAAACCACTTGAAAAAATTAAAAGTTTTGTGACATTGGGTTTCACTATCCTCAAAAGTGCATCATATTAAATATTTTGATCCTTTAAGTTATAAATTGCATTACAGATTTTAGCTAGAATTCTCTTGAAGATGTTTTGTGAAATTTGTTTTTCACACTTTATGATTAAGATAGCATTAATTTCCCTAATTAAATTTTTTCTCTCTTCTACTTATAGATAGAAGTATAACTGATCTTTTTGCATACAGCGCTGCAAATGCCTTATTTACTAAGTAACAGTAAATTGTGAATTCTGTTGGGTTTTTCTATTGATTTACTAACACTGCCCACTAGTAATGGCAATTTTGTTATTGTGTTTCAAAAATCTGTCAAATGGCTATCTTTATCTGTCTTATTTTTCATTCATTCATTTGTCTTTATTGTACTAATATAATAATAAATAGAAATATAGAATTTGGACATTTTTTATTCCTAATATCTATGCAACATATTTCAGTAACGAACCATTAATTATGATGTCAGCTAAACAAATGGCAAATACCATTCTTGAAATAAAGGAATCAGTGAGCTATGTCTTTAGAAACATCTAATAACTACCAAGTGTATTTTTTATCTTTGACTATAAAAATTATTATCCTTTATGACATAGTTATATAATGTTGCCTTCTAATTATAAAGCTTTATAGGCCTGAATCAATTCAGACTGATAGATTTACATCTTTAACTTAGCTTTTGTCTTACTTAAGATTTCCATTGCTGTGATAAGGCATTGTGCCTGTAAGTATCTTGGGAAGGAAAGGGTTTATTTTGCTTACACTTCCACATCACTGAGGGGCTTCAGGGCACTAACTTAAGGCAGGAAGCTGGAAGTGGAAACCGAAGCAGAAGACATAGAGGGATGCTGCCCATTAACTTACTTCCCCTGGTTTTTTCAGTCTGCTTTCTTATACCAACCGGGAGCACTTGCACAGAGGTGCCACTTTCCATAATGAGCTGGACTCCCACATTAATGATTAGTAAAAAAGAAATACTTTGATGGGGAAAATATATGTGATGCTCCTGCTTGGCATAAGCTAGGTATTGTTTCCTCTAATAATTTCTGCAGGTGGTCCATGCCTTAAGATGGATTAACTTTTTTATTTCTTTTGAACTTTTCAGTGATCCCCAAATAATGTGCACACAGTAGAATCCTCACTTGGAGCCCCTTTTTTCTCAACAGTGGTTATCAAACTCAAGATTTCAGGATACTAATCAGAGGCCATACACCTGAGCTACAATCCAAGTCCTTGCTTGATCTTTGGTGTTTTTCCTAGTCATTCTATTCTTGTTTATTAAGTAACCTCTGAGCTGAGTTTCATAGTGGATACACTGTTTATATTCTTACCAGCATGTTCTAAGTAACTTCCCAACGTATTTGTCTACATTTATTGTGTTCTGCTTTCTTGGTAGTTACTGTGGATAAGGTGAGATAGGGTCTCAGTTTAGTTTTGGTTTGCATGCCTTTGAAAGCTTAATATGTTATCACTCTACATGTAGTCACTGTCATTTGTATCTATTTAATAATTTTTACTTTTATTAGTATTTTTAGTTGTACAGAATGATTGGTTTTGCTATGGCGTTTCATACATGCATATAGTATACTTTGATCATCTTCTATCCCCTATTACCATACGCTGTTTCCTTTATTAGTATTTATTAGTTGTACAGAATGATTGGTTTTGCTATGGCGTTTCATACATGTATATAGTGTACTTTGATCATCTTCTATCCTCTATTACCATACTCTGTTTCCCCCTTCCACTGTCTTTTCATCTAGCTCTAAGCTCTCTTTCTGGTTTCTTGTTTCATCTCTATTGCTTTCTTTGCTGTTATTTTCTCTTTTTCTTTAATTATTGCTCATATACATACCTATAAGTACAATCTGAGTTCAATTAGTGTCATTGGCATGCATATATTTTAGGACTGACCAATTGATACTGAATAACCAGTCGGGTTCATCCTTGAATAAGGCTGATTCCCTCTCTCACTGCAGTCACTGATTGCCTCTAGTTACTCATCTAGGGCGTGGTCTTGTGAGGTTTACCCCATTAATATTGGTGTTTCCACTGGTGTTGTCATTGTTCACGTCTTAGTTAATTTAATTGATGTGACTTCCTTGTTGTATTTAGAAGACACAATCTCACAGCAGACTTTTCAGTCCTCTGGGTTTTCAAATCTTTCTGTCTCCTCTTACGCCATGTTCCCTGAGCTTTAGGTTCCAGAGCTGCGCTATCGATGCATCTACTGGGAATGGGGACACCAAGGTCAGTAGTGCTCAGCATTCTGCACAGGTGTGGCTTTCTGTAATCCTCGCCATCTTTCCTGGAATGGAAGCCACCCCCTTCAGGAGGCTTCACTAAGCCTGATTTGTCTGTTACAGTATCCTTGGCAATTAGATCGACTATGGTTGTTAAGGGGGAATTTTGTTTAGGTATCTCTTCTATTGTTGAATAATGGGCCTAAAAGCTAAAATTAAAATACATCAAAAGAAACTGTTAAGAGCATATACCACCTTGTTATAAGTGAATTGTTTAGGGGGTTCAAATGTCTGAAGGTTGAAAACATTAGTCACAGATTAGTAATGATATGCGTCAAAATCAGTGACCTGCAGGCCACCTTTCAATCTATTAGTGATTTTTTAAATATTTTACCTTAGATGCAATGTTATTGTCACTAAAATGCTTTCCATAAACACATCCTCTATCTTATCCTCATCTTACCTGCTTCCAACAGTAACAAATTGCATTGTATTTGAAGACAACTTAATGGCAACCATCCTCTGATCTAATATAACAGTGAAGTTCAGAAATATGGAAAAGCCACTGTGCTTAAAAATAAATATTTGGACACCATGACCATGGCAACCCCACACACCCGTGCCAAAATAATTGCGACACATACATTTAATATTGTTGTTTTCTTGATTGAGTGGCCCTGTTTTCATTATAGAGTGATTAAATTTCTTCCAGGTAATATTTGATTTTTTAAAAGTTCATGTAAATGTTCACAGAACAGCTCTAGAGGCTCAATCAGCTGCCTGGCTAGCAGATGAACTCTCTAGTGTAGGACACAGGCTCCCTCCTGTGGTTCTTCGGCACCATTTTACTATTTAAAACAGACAAAGCATCCCTTTCCAGACACTGAAACAGATATAATCAGCATAACCCAAACAAAGAAAACAGTAATTTTAGAAGTATAACAATAAATTTGAAAATTGGTAGCTTTTTAGTGCAGAAAAGAAAACCTGTTGCCAACTCTAGATTTGATCTCACTAAAATAAACTTTTGTTTTTGGAACAAAATTCAGGACGAAAGATCAAAGAACATTTTGATATGGTAGATACTGTCAGTGTATTACTTTGGGGAGCCTTCTCCTAGTCCGTGACTCCAAGAATCTTATGTGAACACCTGTGGAGACAGGAAATGTCAGGTCTTTCTGAGAGGCTCCTCAGTTAGTTTGGATCCTGAGCACTGAAGGGTGCATGGACTCCAGATAGTGTACCACCCTCTGCTGTGAAATCTGGCCCACTGAATGCCCCTTGTCTTCTTGTGAGTCTTCACCACAGCGACTATGCTGACGGACTTTCACAAGGGTGACTACAACTAACTATCACTATGATGGGTCATAAACTACAATGTACCACCACATAGAACATGATAGTGACCACTACAGCTGACTACAGCAAGGAACACCAGATCTGTGTGATGATTTCAATAGGAATGGCCCACATAGACTCATATGTTTGAACTTGGTCCTCAGTTAGTGGACAAAGGAGGTATGGCCTTGTTGGAGTAGGTGTGGCCTTGTTGGAGGAAGTGTATCACTGTGGGGGAGGGCTTCGAGGTGTATCACTGTGGCTTCGAGGTGTATCACTGTGGGGGAGGGCTTCGAGGTCTCAGAAGCTCAAGCCAGTTTGCTTCCTACTGCTTGCCGATCCTGATTGGGAACTCTCAGCTCCTTCTCCAGCACCACGTCTGTCTGCATGCAGCCATGTCCCACCATGAATCAAACCTCTGAAGCTATAAGCCAACCCCAATTAAAAGTTTTCCTTTATAAGAGTTGACATGGTCATAGTGTCTCTTCACAGCAATAGAAACTGTCTTAAGATTTCTGTTGCTTCAGTGAAACACAATGACCAAAAAGCATGTTGTGGGAGGAAAGGGTTTATTCGATATATACTTTGACCTTGCAGTCCACCATGAAGGAAGTCAGGACAGGAACTCAAACCCGGCAGGATTCTGGAAGCAGGAGCTGATCCCTGACTATGGAGGGTGCTGCCTACTGACTTTCTCCCCATGTCTTGTTCAAGTTGCTTTCTTATAGAACCTAGAACCACCAGGCCAGGGATGGCACTGCCCACAGTGGGCTAGGCCCTCCTCCATTGGTCACTAATTGAGAAAATGCTTTATAGCTGGATCTCATAGGGGCATTTCCTCACCTGAATCTCCTTTCTCTCTGTTGACACTAGCTTGTGTCAAGTTGACACACAAAGCTAGCCAGTACGGAAACCCTAAGAAAATCTGACCACCACAGTGGTAACTGTGACTGATCATCTTAGTGGACACGACTGCTGACCAACAGTGAACACTAAGTCTGGCCATCACAGTGGACAATATAATAACTACCACAGTGAACACAAAGGGTGTCCATCACATTAAGCAGTACAGCTGACCACATGAACAATCAACACAGTGACCACTATGACTGACAATCACAGTGGATGCCATAAATGACCACCTTAGTGATGACTTTGATTGACCACCACAGTGAATACAAGTGACCAGCAGTGGACATCACAACTGACCATCAGGGTGGACACTACAAATGACCACCAGGAAACACCACAACTGACCATCACAACGGACATCACAACTGAGATCGTAGTGGACACTACTACTGACCATCACAGTGAACACTACAACTGACCACCAGGGGACACTGCAACTGCTCATCGTAGTGGAGACTACAACTGAACACCAGTGGACAGCATAAGTGAACATCACAGTGGACAGTAAAGCTGACCAACAGCAGACATCACAAGTGACCATCACAGTGGAAACTACAATTGACCACCACAGGAAACCACAATTGACCTTCTTAGTGGACAACACTAGTGCCCATTGCAGTGGACACTACTACTAACTGTCACAGTGGACAAGGCAACTGACCACCAGGGGACACTGCAATTGACCATCACAGTGGAAACTACAACTGACCACTACAGTGGACATAACATGTGACCATTCCAGTGAACACTACTAATGACCATTTCAGTGGATACTACATCTGAAAACCAGTGGATATCCCAACTGATCATCACAGTGGAAACTACAACTGACCACAAGGGGGCACCACACTGACCATCACAATGGACATCACAAGTGGAAATTACTACTGAACATGATCAACAGGGGACACCACAACTGATCATCACAGTGTATATAGTTCAACTGACCACTAGAGGTCACCACAACTGACCATCACAGTGGACACTATGACTGACCATTTCAGTGGACACTGTAACCTACCAGTACAGTGACCACTATAATTGACACTCAGTGGGCAATAACACTGACCACCACAGTCACCAGTATGACTGACCCTACTAGAGGACACTTCAGCTGACCACTACAATGAGCACTAAGGCTGACCATCACAGTGAACAGTGCAATTGATCACATAAGTGACCACAATGACCACTATATGTCTGACCATTTAATTATTTAACATAAGAAAATATAAAAACAAGTAGTACCGGTCCAGATAAATTAGTATATGTAGAGAGTGAGGCAGGTCAATTAAAACATGTCTGTTTAATAATCTCATAAGGCCTTTTGGGGATGGTATAGATGTTGGACAAATCTATGATGACTATTGGTAAATATGTTTTGTTATGCCACACTGCTGCACTATTGGTTGCTAGCATATTATGAATGAAGGGAAGCCTTGTCTTCAATTGTACATACAAATCTATAATGGAGAGTTCCCATCAAAGGGTCCTGGTTAAATTCAGAGGTGCACAAGATTGAATATATATATATGTGTGTGTGTGTGTGTGTGATATAATATAATATATATATGTGATATATATGTGTGTGTGCAAAAGAGAGAAGAGATAAGGAGACTGGTAGGGAAGAAAGGAGATTGAGCAGAAGGGAGATGGAGTGTCGGGGATGGGAATAGCCAGAATGTAAGAATTTGTCAATGGGCACATGTCATAGAAACAAAAAGAAAAGGGAAAGCAAAAATCTAAAACACTGTCTTGTCTACAAGGAATGATGCGCCCTTCCCTCCAATTTCTAATAAAATACTGCTATCTAGTGGTCATCTTATTGTTTACATTACAATTTCTGCCTTACTCTATTACAAATTTCTATAGTCTTTTTCCGTCTTAGGTGGATTTGTTAGTCAGCTGTGTATGCCTGTATGTATATGTCTGTCTGAGTCATGATAATGGCTTACTTATAAAGTACCTGGCGAAGATTGAGAATGAAGGATGCCATATATCAAAAGGTTTAAGAATTTCTTCTAAGGAGACAGGAACTGGCCCCCACTAGTCATTAACATCTCCGGGGGATATGATCTCTCCCTGTAGAGGTGATGCCAGGTGAGCACTGAAGTTTCCATAGCAGACAAAAGAAACTTATTCAAAATGGAGAGTGTATAGAATGGAACTAAGAGGAGAAAAAGATGTTAGCATGCACCTTTCACAGCAGCAGAGCATTGATGGGGGCTGGGGAGAAAGAAAGAAAGAAAGGAAGGAAGGAAGGAAGGAAGGAAGGAAGGAAGGAAGGAAGGAAGGAGAAAAGAAGGAAAGAAAGAACGATACCAGATTTAGTACAAATTATGACTGTTGTCTAAGCAGACAGTTTGGGAATGTTCTCTGTTTCTCTGTTTTTGGTTGTGGTACAGAGGAATTGATTCATTTTGAGTGGTTCCCATATCAGACAGCAGCTGTAGGATCCAAAAGTTCCTGCACTGTCCTTCTGTGGGAACTCCCAGCCAAAAGAAAGCAAAAGAAACAAACAAACAAAAACCACGCTGATCCAGACATTAGCCTACAGTCTTCCTCTAGCATTGGAGCAAGTGTTTGGTTCTGAGATGCTGACAGCCCCACATCACAGGAATCTGGGAAGAGCCAAGGGGAGTCATGGTACTCACCTCCCATCTGTACAGAAATTGGGTACAAGTGCTGTAGAAGATGGTGTCATGTAGGAACTAAGTCGGGAAAACCCGAGACCTCAATTGTGGAGTGCACAGCTGTGGTGTGCTCCCACTGGTGCTCAGGTTGTTACATGTTGTGGTGGTTTGATTAAAAATGGCCCCCATAGACCCATAGAGAGTGGCATTATTAGGAGGCATGGCCTTGCTGGAGTAGGTGTTGCTTTGTTGGAGGAAGTGTGTCACTGAGGGTTGGCTTTGAGGTCTCAGGTGTTCAATCCAGGCCCAGTGTCTCACACTCTCTCTTCCTGCTCCTGAGGATACAGATGTTGAACTCTAAGCTACTTTTCTAGCACCGTGTCTACCTGCATGCCACCATGCTTCCTGCCACGATGGCAAAGGGCTACATTCCCGAAACTGCAAGCCGGCCCCAGTTAAATGCTTTCTTTTATAAGAGTTACCATGGTCATGCCATCTATTCACCGCAACAAAACCCCAACTGAGACACATACCTACTGGGCTTCCTCACCCAACACTTGAAAAAAATGAGAGATTCAGAGAAGTCAGAAGAACACTTGTGGTTTGTCTCACCTGCCCTTGCAAGTAGAGCAATTGCAAGTAAGTAACAACCCTGCTCTGCCCAGAAAATATCCAGCATAGAAAACGAACAGCATAAAAGAAAGAAAGAATTCAAATTGCATACACTCTCTGTCTGTACCAGCTAGCACTCAGTGAAGCAGCCACTGAAAGACGGAGGTCAGCCAAGATCCTACTGATGTTCACAAGGCTAACTTACATGATCAGAGCCATGTTCTTTTAAAAAAGAATATTCTTGTAAACTTTATTTTTCATTTTATTTGTATGGGTGCTTTGTGTGCATAGGTCTGTGCTCCTTCTGAATGCAGTGCTGGAAGGTATATGTGACCCCTGGAACTGGAGTTAGAGATGGCTGTAAGCTGCCATGTGGGTGCTGGGAATTGAACTCAGGTCCTCTGAAAGATCAGCCAATGCTCTTAACTACTGATACATCTTTCCAACCCATGGAGACAATTGTTCTTTAAAAAAATTTTTTTTGAGGGTTGTACATTTTAGTTTTGAGTTTTTCATTATTGTTATTATTTTGTTGATTTTCTTTCTTTTTATCTGTTTACCTTTTATGTAGATTTTATAAAATCAGTTGTTTTAAAATTTTATATAACTTGTTTTGTTTACTTAAATATTTTTTCCTTCTCATTTTTCTTTCTTTTTCTATCTAACTTCTTTGTCCTATTCTAGTTTAACTTAGTTGATTTTGTTTTAAAATGTATTTTTGGGCTGGAGAGATGACTCAGTGGATAAGGGCACAGGCTGCTCTTGCAGAGGAACTGTTCAATTCCCAGCATCCACACTATTGACTCACAACCCCTCGTAAATTCTGTTTGGGTGGCCCTTACACCTTCCTCTGGCCTGAATTTGAATGGCACACAGACATACAAACAGACAAAACACCCATGTACATAAAATTAAATGTAAGTAGGTAAATAAATCATAAATAAGCAAGTTTTTTTTAAATCAGTGTACTCTTGCTGTTGGATTCAGAAGACCAGACAGGCTTTGGTTTACTGGCCTCTTGCTTCTGATTTCCAAGCCAGGTTTATAGGTGTGAGCCACTACACCTTGTTTTGAATCTTTAATTTTATCCTCCATTCTTTAATCATCTTTCCCATTTTCTACATTTTATTTTTATTCATTTTTAAAATTAACTCATTTATTTTACATCTCAGCTACAGTTTCTCCTCCATCCTCTCTTGCCAGCCCCTCCCCTCTATTTCTACCCACCAATCCACTACTCCCCAGTTTCTGTTAAGGAAAGGGCAGGTCTCCCATGAGTATTACCAAAGCATGGCATATCAAATCAGTAAGACTAATAACCTTGCCTTGTATTAAGTCTTGGCAAGGTCACCCAGTATGAGGAATAGGGTCCCATAAGCCTGTTAAAAAGAGACAGACAGCTCCTGCTCCCACTGTTAGCAGTCCCACAAGAGGACCAAGTTACACAACTGTAACATATATGCAGAGTGCCTATTAGTGAGTCCCATGAAGGCTCCCTGGTTGTTGGTTCAGTCTCTGTGAGTTCCTATGTACCCGGGTTAGCTGATTCTGTGGGTTTCCTTGTGGTGGTCCTTGAACACTCTGGCTCCTGCAATCCTCCTTCCCTCTATTCTGCAGGATTCCCAAGCATTGCCTGATGTTGGGCTGTAGGTCTGCATCTGTTTCCATCAGTTGATAGATGAAGCCTCTCTGATGATAACTGGGCTAGTCCCCAGTCTATGAATTGTCCGGGACCATGCAAGGGGATCAACAGGCAACACTGAAACTCATAGAACTGAAACTGATTTCCTGAGGACATAATGCTGTTACGGAGCATAGCTCTGCTTATTGCCCTCATGCTCATCCTTTCCCTCATGATCTATGAGTTGTACAAAAACTCTTTTATACAACAGAAATGAATTTATAGAATAGAAATGGCACCTAACTGAGAATTGTTATTGGTACTTAGAATAATAGTGACTAAATTTTTCCAAGCATTGCTGTGGAGCTGGTAAATGATTCAACCACCACCCTTAAAAAGAATTTAGACATGCGGATTGTAGTAAAGGTAAGTTAATATGTTTTTGTTAATGACTTTGATGTAGAAGATGTTGGGGGCACAATTTAAAAAGTCACACTTGTAATAGTTGAGCAAGGGACTCGCTGAAGTCCAGAAAAGAAACAATAGCAGCCTAGATATTGCTGGGTGATGTACCTTTCTTGTTAGGATAGGCTGGTGATCAAAGGGGACGACTTCTCCTTTTCTGCTGTTAGTTTCCTGATCTGACTTAATATAAAAAATCTGTTGATGAGTGGGTTGGCAAGCCCAGATTTAAATTGGAAATGACTGCTTGCTTTTCATATATAAAAGCTTAGCTTTGTGAGTCTTTTAAAGTATTTTATAAGATTTTGAGATAAATAATAAAATGATTGATCCTTTCTTTGTAATCACACGATGTAGCCTGCCAGTAAAATAAATGACTGAGAAAAATACCTTGCTTGCATACACTTTGTTCATCTCTAACAAGTTGCTTAGACATGAATGTATGTGGGTCCTTGAGAGTAATTTGTTTTTTCACCTGTAATACGTAAAATGTTTAATCATGTAAGGGGAATGGGAAACATGATTTTTTTTACTTTTATTCATTGTAATCATTCACTTGAAAAATAATATGTAACCACATTGCAATTTTTACATTGCTGGAAAGATTTTGCTGGGGTTTGTAAGCTGTAAGGAAATAATAAGGCTAGTTAGAAGGAAGAAATCAGCAGAGATGTCAAAGGGAACATCTGGAAAGGGGTAAGAAAAGAAATAAAGAAGATTGAGAGACCCCGAAGCTCTGTGTGTGTGTGTGTGTGTGTGTGTGTGTGTGTGAGAGAGAGAGAGAGAGAGAGAGAGAGAGAGAGAGAGAGAGAGAGAGAGAGAGAGTTTCCCTTTTTGCCAGCCCCAGAAATTTGAGTTTTACTCCCTTAGGTAAAAAAGTCAATTGAGTAATTAGTTTGAAAACTTAATGCCTCCCCTTCAGTTCCTTAACTGTGGAAAACTGGTTTTGACAACAGGAATTAACGTCATAGAATATCATTAGGCATCATTACATTGACTTTTCTATTTTTCTCCAGCCATGTTTGATTCTATCCTAGGTCTCTGGGCCATTCAGCCTGTGGTTCCTGGTGATCCAGACAGTGTCAGGGGTGAGTTTACTCTCCATGAGTGGATGGGTTTTAGGTTAGACCAGTCACTGGTTGACCACTTCCTCAATTTCTAGGCCACCCTTACACAAGCACATCCTATGGGCAGGACAGACTGTAATCAAAGTTATGTGACTGGGATGGTTTCTCACAATCTCCACTTGAAGTCTTGCCTGGTCACAAGAGATGACCAGTTCAGGTTATGTGTCTGATACTGCTAGGAGTCTTAGCTGGGGTCATTCTTATAAATTCTTGGGAGATTCCTTTGCACCAGGTGTTTACCTGGCCCAGAAATGCCCCCTCATTTCCAGTAGTATTCTTCAGTACTGTTCCCCTTTTGTCCCCCAACCTGATTGCTCATGTTTCCATTCCCACCCACTTGCAGTCCACTCATGAAATCTCTTCTATTTCACATTCCTGGGGAGAACCATGCATTCCCCCCCACATTGAATCCTCCTTGTTACCTAGTCTCTTTTGGTCTTTGGACTGTAGCATAGTTATCCTTTATTTTGCAGCTAATATATTTATGAGTAAGTACATACCATGATTGTCTTTCTGGGTCTGGGTTACCTCACTCAGGATGATTTTTTTTCTAGTTTGATCCATTTACCTTTTAATTTCATGATGTCATTTTTTTTTATCAGTTGAGTAAGACTCCACTGTGTATAGGTACCATATTTTTTTTTTATCCATTCTTCAGTTGAGGGATATCTAGGTTGTTTCCAAGTTCTGGCTACTACAAATAAAACTGCTATGAACAGAGTTAAACAAGTGTCCTTATGGTATGATTGAACATCCTTTGGGTATATGCCCTAGAGTAGTATAGATGGGTCTGGTAGATTGATTCTCAGTTTTCTGAGGAACTACCATATTGATTTCCAAAGTGGTTGGACACTTTGCACTCCCTCCAGCCATGGAGGAGTGTTCCCTTTACTCCACATCCTCTTCAGCATGAGCTGTCATTGGTATTTTGATCTTAACCATTCTGACAGGTATAAGATGGAATCTCAGAGTTACTTTGATTTGCAATTCCATGATAGCTACTTCTCAGCCATTTAAGATTGTTCTGTTGAGAATTCTCTGCCTAGATCTGTATCCCATTTGTAATTTGATTATTTGGTTTGTTGATATCGAGTTTCTTGAGTTCTTGCCTCCTCCTCTGGGGTCCATACTGGGGCTCACAGCCCTGGCAGCTCTACCAGGAGCCAGGTTGGTCCTAAGGACCCCAGGTAAGAAACCCTCACCACCACTAGACCCCTTTAAGCCTCCCAAAAACCTCAGACTATACCCCCTGGCCTCCATATCTGGCCAACAACTTTGGAAGAAGATTTCCACTTTACCAGAGGTCATGCTGGACCAAGGCATCCCAAATAAGGCACTTCCCACTGCCCATTAAACTCCTTCAAACCCAACCAACAATCCCAGACTGCACCCTTTCCATATCCTGGCCTACAACTTTGGAAGCAGACTTAGGCTTTGCCAAAGGCCAGGCTGGATCTAGAGACCCCAGGCCTGAAAAACAACAACAGAAACATCCTACCAGATCTGAAGACTTGCTACTCACCTGAACCTTTGTTCACTTAGGCCATAAGACCACAGAGGAAAGAGCAACCATAAAAATAACACCCACCCAAAAAAGGTAAATGAAGGAATCAACACTTAGATCGGTAACCATCCCAAAACCAGATGCCTAAATGCCAGTGTAACAGTACTATCAATAACAGGAAGGGCAAGATGGCACCACCAGAACCCATCTATCTTATGGCATGAAGACCTGAACAATCCTTCCCTACAACTTTACCCACCATCTTTTAAAAATTATATTCATTTTTTCTGTCATTTTTCTGTCATTTTTGATTTTTAAAATAATTTCCTTTTCTTTTTCTTGCTTTTATTTATTGTTGTTGCTGTTTTTTTTTAAAAAAAATCTTTACTTGTATCTTTTCTATCTCTTCTAGTCTCCTTTGTTATTTCTCATTGTATTTCTTTCTCTTGTATTATTTTTCTATTTCTTCTATTACTGTCAAGTGAAACTTTTAATTTGTCCTTATTTCTAGCCTTATTGTATCTTACCAATTTATTCAGTAATGTCTTCGCCTCATTTTCTCAAGTTATTGGACTTGTGTTAGTGTTTTAGTCAGGTTCTGTAGAGGAACAGAACCAAAGATGTGAGATTTTGTATGGGTGTATGAGTTAACTGAGCTTGAACCAGTAATGATAGCCAAATCACACCTGAGCTGCTAAAAACCCAGTATACAGTCATTGAGATGGGTGCCTCAGCAGTCAGAGTAATCACAGAGTATATATCTCTCATGGGTGGGGGGGATGAAGGTGGAAGGTGAGGGTGGGTGACCTGTAATCAGTCAGTTCACAAGGCAGGGTGCCTCATTAGTCTCAAATTGGCACCAGAAGTTCAGAAACTTCCTGGAGAGCTAGTAGTCCCTATTCTGTAATGAAAACTTGGAGATGCCAATTCTGCTAGCTAAGTAATCAGCAGTGGCAGTAACAATGGGACAAATCACCTCTGCTGCCACAGGAAAGCCCAGCCAAGGCAAGGACAGAATAAGCTCTCTTCTAAAATATCCTTCCTATCTGTGGTGCTTCCTGAAGGTGCCATCTGTAATGGGTGGGTCTTCTCATGTCAGTCAAGGCAACCAGGACAATCTTTTAGGTAATGTGTTTATGGTCTTACTTTGTTATAACTAGGGAAACTTTCTATTTAATCTTAAGAAAAGTTGAGGGTTGAAAGATACATTGATCTATGATATAATGATAAGCCAATAGAAGCCAGTTTAATTTTATGCCTGTTTAGCAAAATAATGACAATAGGGAACCAACAAGTCATGCGTTAAGGTTTTGAGCTCCAGTGTTCTCCCTACAGTGCTGATGACCACGTTGAGAAGGTCAGACAGACTTTAGATCCTTTCCAGTGGAGGGTTCTCAGCATCCTCTGTTCCCCTGTGACTTCCTGTAGGTTCCTGGTAGTCACCCTGGGGGGAAATGAGCACTCCCTTGGTGCTCCATCTGGAGGCTTTGTTGGCTGCATGGTCTTTGCCATAATCCCAGAAATAGAATGGATGAGCCAGGCCTTGCTGCGGGTGGACACAGCAGACCCTCGTTTTGATGAAAGGCTCCTTGCATTTTAAGCATATGTCATACTCGTGAGCTAAACTCTCAGATCAGGCACCTTTTTTGTGTGTAGAGCAAAATGAAGAAGACCTACAGTAATACAGTTTAGCCTCTATGTGGTGTATACTTGTTATTGTGAGATACTCTAATTTTGAGTGGATTTTCATAAGTAAATAAATACTTATTCGAAATGTGTTGTTAGGAAAGGTGAAAAGAAACCCGGAACACCAAAAAGATAAAATGGTGGATTGATACCAGTGGCAGAAGGATGGATCCCAGAATTATAAAGTAGTTACATGCTCGTAACAATTCAGAGAATCCAGAGAAAGAAGCAAAATGTGTTTGGCAATAGTCTTATTATCATAAATGAGAAGTACAAAATAAAGCTCAGGGAGAAATGTGGGGGATTAGGGTTTCTAAAAGTCAGCCCAGCTTCTCCACTCAATGAGACATCCGAACAAAAGGTCAAACTTACATCAAGACTGGCATGCTCCTCACAGCAGCACCTAAGCACTCTATCTCTATAACAGCACCAAGTGAGAGAGTCTGTTAATAAATGGGAAAAGAGTAGAAATGTCAGGAAGAGAATGATAATCCAAATTAGCAGTAAATCTTACAAATGTCTATCTACAAGTGAGAAGAGATAGATGGGCTCGTTGTGATGTCTTGGGGAGGAAGAGATGGCTTAGGATGTATTACAGAAATGAAATAAGATAACTTATACTTTAAATTATATAATCAAATTATTAATAATGATAAATATGACTACTATTGGCGAGGCAGGTGAAACATAAGATGTGATGGTAATATACATTTTAAAAATTTAATGTGAATGATCTTTGAAATCTACATAATCAAAGAATGATATTTTACAGAACAATTAATCTTTACAGTTCCCCTCTAGCTATGGAGAACACGTGTATTTCACACAATGAGCAGATTTATAGTTCCCCATTCAAAGAGTTTATAAGGGTAAACCCAATAATTTTTGCTTGTATAACACTTAAGAATATTAAGTGGAAAATAGATATGGATGCAATAAAGGCACAGTTTTTAAAAGTACCATTTCTTTACATTGATGAGGTTAAGATCAAACACAATGTCTCTCAGATATATGGAAAAGATATTATTTAAAATAAAAACAAACTGGAAAATTGGATTCATATTTTATGACCAAGAATTTTATCTTTCTATCTTGACTCAGAAAAGTTTGATTACTGAACATTTGCTGAGTAAAGTTTCTTTCCATTCTCAATATGCTTTATAGAAATGGAATTTTACTTTTCTGTATATAAGTACATAAACTTGTATACCATGGATGTGCATATTATTTTATATGTTTTCAAAATTTTCTTTTATACTGAGTGTAAAATACTAATGAATATGCAAACTCAATTTGTCCAACTATCACCCTCATTAATATAGTGCCTAAACTACTTGGATTGTATGACCTACTTCAAATCAATTGGTCTCTTCCATTTTGATAAAAGAAACTTATTAAAGTAAGTAACTAGGTGAGACATACACTTCCAGTATCTAAACCATACTTACATCATGGAAGACGGGGCAAAATGAATGTAAGAGTCAAAGGATGAGGAGGGGTGCTGAGATGTCCTGTCTCCTGGACATGACATGGGTACTGCACTCATAAACTTAGAGTCACTAGGATAACCAGCATCATACTTGATCAAGATCAAGGCAGCCAAAGTTCTAGCACAGTTGGGGTAGAGTAAGGGAGAGTGTATTAGATTCTGTAAAGTAACAACTTGTAGAATGAATCTCTCTCTCCACACGTGTGTGTGCGTGTGTGTGTGTGTGTGTGTGTGTGTGTGTGTGTCTGTGTGTGGTGTGACTTATTAGAATGTCTTGTAGACTGTTGTCCATCTAATCCAACAGTGTTTAGCTGGCTATGAATGGAAAGTCCAATAACCCAGTAGTTGCTAAATCCATGAGGTTGATGTCTCACCTGGTCTTCTGTACACAATGGAAGAAGTAGGCTTTAATGCTAGTGAGGGAAGAGACTTGCTAGCAAGGTAAGAGTGAATAGACAAAAAGCCCAAGCTTCTTTCATCCCTGTCCTCATATAGATTTCCAGCAGAGGGTGTGATCCAGATTAGAGGTGGATTTTTCAAGCTCAAAAGAACCGGATTAAAGCCATGATTTCCTGTCTCCAAGGTCTGGATTAGAAGTAGATCTTCCTACTTCATAGTAATCAAAATTCCTCACAAGGACCCCCTTAATTTCAAATGTAGTCAAGAAGACAACCAAGAATAGCCACCACAGGTAGATTCTACCCCTTATTGAACAGATACTGGAAGTTCGCAGTTTTTCACCAAGAGGGAATCACTCTTCTGAAGACACGGCCACTATAGTATGTCTATATTCCAAAGGATGGCCCCGCATCGATGCACATGATAAAACTAATTGACAAAATTGACAGAGGGATAATGTTAATGGACATCAAAGGAAGCTGGAAGGAGATGAGAGGGTAGACAAGATCAAATTTTATCTATAAGTGTATGAAATTCTCAAGAACAAAGAGGAAAAAATTAAACACCTAATAGAGATCATATTCCACCATGGAACTCAGTTAACTAGCTGGAACTCCATACCAGCACAAAGGACACTGCTGAATCAATTTATTTATTAACTCTTACACGAACATAGTCCTATCTGTCCCAGTGAGATGGGCATCAAACTGGGATGCCCAGTTTCCCAGTAATGCTGTCCTTCCTTTATTGAATTCTAGTTCCTGATCTTTATTAAGACATTAGCCAATGATAAACAAGTGTGCTAATGGCTTGTGGCTAGCCAATACATCAGGGATGAATTTCTCTAACATTACCTTAAATTAAGTGACCTTTGACTCAAGGAGATAAGACAAAGTTCAGGGAATAAAAGACAAAGACAGAAGGTGGAGAAAGAGGGTGAAGGGGAAGGGAACAAGATAGAGGGGGAAGTGGTATTTGTCCTGAACAGGAGGGACAAAGGGCTACCTCTGGATAGAAAGGAGACAGCTGTGGACTATAGGAAATGATGCTTTATAAAGGTAAAGAGGAAGCCCTGTGCTAGGATAAGGTGTGTAATTTGAATTGGATCTGTTAATTACAGTAGTCAAAAGGGTTTTTTGATTGCTGGCTTTCAAAACTTTGATAGCTGGACCTTGGTAGTGAGCCTTAGTAGGAGGGATTGGTCTAATAAGGGAACAAACATTAGTGGCTAGCTTCAGGAATGTAGTTTAAAGGTGTTTAGCAAGGCAGAGGGGATGGGGGAGAAGGGCAAGGCCTGCAGAGCCATGTTTGCCAGGCTGAAGTCCCGTCAATAGTACCATTTTCTACTGCAGCATTCAATGGTTCCATTCACACTCCTGCCCTTTTTGTAAATTGTGTTTTTCCAGTTAGGGATTCTTATTTTCACAAAAGGTGGTGTCTTTTATTTGTTTTTTTAATAGTCTCCAAGTTCAAGCGGTGTGGATTCATATTATTCCCTTATTATATTAGTTTCCTACACTGGGCTGTTATTAAAGCCTCATAGGCATTCTGAATCATAGAATTTCTCCTTCCTCTGTAACTAAGAACAGACTTGAGGGGTAATGAAAGTGAGGCAAGGATGTTTGGGTCTGAGACTGAGGCACACAAGATGTATGGCTGTGGATGCTATTTTTGTCACAAACTGAAATTTAATCCCCTCCAAAGTGTGTGGTAGAATCAAAGAGGAAGGCAACAGCTCTGGGTTATGTGAATTGTGATGGGCTCATCAATAATCCCAGGAAAAACAAATAGAGCTCAATACTATATAAGATGCTTGACTCAAGGCTTGGGCTGAGCATGTTGTGGTAGCAGGCTGCTAAGGACCCATATGGTTTCCTCATCACAGTGATTTTGTCTTCAGTCCACCATTCCTCACTAGCACTGGGTTGTCCTGGAAGATGGCCAAGGTAATTGAAGCCAGGGAGAAGGAGCAAAGGAAGAAACAAAAGCATCAAGAAAACATTGAAAGAGATAAATGACTAAAAAGGGATTGAAGCACCTTCACAAACAGAAAAATAATCTGAAAAATTCTGCAGCTTCAGGAGGACTCTATAGTTTCACTCCATTTCCTGATAGTTATTATTTAGTAAATTAAATCTGAACATATAAAAGAATCATATTCTGATCTCAATATTGGAGTAACATATGGGGTTGGAAATAGCAGTTTGTTGGTATCTACTGACAGGTATTACACGTTACATTTATCTCATAAGTGGAGCACACCTAACAAATATTCAAAGCCCAAAGTGCATTAAAATCTGACCCTGTGTTCAGACATGATCCGATCTTGTGATGGTTGCAGTACAAATACAGGTGCATGGAAATATATAAAATTACCTTCAAGCTACAAGAAATATAAATAAATATTGTATTTAAATTTGGATACCATCTTCAGGGTATAAACACTTTAAAATAGGAAACAAATTCAAGCATTTTTGCATTCTCAACCTGTAGTAAAAATTCTTTCAACTGTTAGTAATTTGACACTTTGAAGGGAAAATACCATGTGGGAAAAATAGCTTTAAATTAGTAATCCCATTCATGAGTTAAAGGAGAGGAGGCTAAATTTGGACAGAGGATATTCGGAGTGTAAAAGAATTACCTTCTGAGGTTAAATGTTTTCTTTGAATTAAGAGTTACAGTATATTAATTACAATTTTAAAATTATTGCTGCTTAGTTTTTCAAACGGAAGCATCGCTGACTTTGTTGCTTGTTTGTCCTGGCCACCCAGAACTGAAATAATCACACAGAAACTGTATTAATTAAATCACTGCTTGACCCATTAGCTCTAACTTCTTATTGGCTAACTCTTACATATTAATTCAACCCATTTCTAGTAATCTGTGTATCTCTACGAGGCTGTGGCATCTCTCTCCAGTGGGCTACATGACTTCTCCTCGACTCTGCCTCCTTTCTCCCAGTATTCAGTTTAGTTTTCCCCACCTTGCTAAGTTCTGCCCTGCTTTAGGGCCAAAGCAGTTTCTTCATTAATCAATGGTTGTCACAGCATACAGAGGGGAATCCCACATCAGACTTTCTCAAAGCAAAATTGCATTTATGAGCATGTCTGGATTTTTCCTACTTCTGTTTTGAAAATAGTAATTATCAATACATCCTGCATTTTAAAACATTTGTAAAGGATTCTCATTATGTGACCATGTAAAACACCACCTACTGAATGCTGCCATTTTCTTAAATGAGTTGCTAAGAAGAGCAACATGATTTAAAGCCAGCAGTGAAAATGCCACCTCCTGTTTCTACTTTGGGTTCAATTTTATTGATTGATTGATTGATTGATTGTAAGCACTGGACTCAATAGAACTGCGAGATAGTTAAATGTCATCAGATAATATGCTGATGACACAGATACTACTCATGATTTTATTCCATTTGTTTGTAACTAATATGGTATCCTATGGCTTTTTATTCATACAGGTTCAAAGGGAAAGTTAAAATTTTAATTTTATGAAGTTATACTTCATAATGGATAGTGGCTTAAATTTGGACAATTTTTCATGAATACAGTAGTGATCGCAGTTCCTGGATAAATTTGGAAGGATGAAGCTGAGTATCTGTCAGTGGTAATCAGATTTCAGACTGTCAAACACATTTTTCCTAAATGAATGGCCCAGTAACTTTACTCACTGCAGTGTTTGATGCTCCTGAACCTCTGCTAAGTTACAGTAATTGTCTTAAAGGAATGGAACTAGATTTTGAATTAAATTTGATACTATTCTTTTCCCAGAAAAAGAAAAATATGGGCCAGCATTATCACAAAGGATTCCAATCTGAGTCCTTGACATATAGTAATGCAAGAGGGCTTTATGTTAAAAGATCTGGCTTAAAATATTTCCTCTGGTTTCAAGCATGATGGCATAAGCCTGTAACTCCAGCTTCCAGGGGATTGGAGAACCGCTGTGATTTCGAGGACAGCCTGGGGTACATGGTGAGTTCCAGGTGTGCTTGAGCTACTCAGTGTCTGTCTCAAAAATAAATCAGCAGCTGGGCGGTGGTGGTGCACACCCTTAAACCCAGCCCTCTGGAGGCAGAGGCAGGCGAATCTCTGTGAGTTCGAGGCCAGCCTGGTCTACAAGAGCTAGTTTCAGGACAGGCACCAAAGCTACAGAGAAACCTTGTCTTGAAAAAGCCAATCAATCAATCAATCAATCAATCAATCAATAGATCAGCAAATACACAAGTAAATACAGACTATTTTCTCTGACACTCATTAGGCACATGTGACCTATGAGACAAAGCTATTGTATTTAAGATGAATTTTCAATTTTTTTTAGGAAAGAAAAACACTATAGCCTTGAAATGTTTTAAAAATTAAATATGGTAACAAAGTGTCTAAGGGAGTGTCTGGAGCTCGGCTGGCTCTTTGCAAACATAGCGATGAAATTCTTATATCTGGTTTTGAGATCTCCTCTCCATTCTCTCCACACACCCATGAAAACAGGGTTCTCACTGACTTTTTAAAATGAAAGCAAATATTTGATTAATCTCATAATGTGAACCATCAAATCAGAAGAAACCAAAGGATTCAGGATATTTATTTGCTGCTTTTATTTCTGTTTCTGAAGCTACCAAAAGCAGCAAATAAGAGGTCCTCATAACAGGCTGCAAATTTCTGTTTCTGAAGCTACCTTGTAGCCTGTTATGAGGACCCCCACAGGTTCTGTATGCTCTGATGTATCCACCGTCATTGTGATCCACTGTTTTCATTGGAATGGTTAATATATTTCTGGCATATGCTTCTTTTTCTTTATAGTACCATTTATTTTACATCTCAAAGTTTTTGATAACTTAATGTAACACAATTTTACACTTAACTTACTTGTATATATATGCTCATTCATATTTAAAATACATATCTGTATATATGCACATATAATTTTAAACCTACCTCCATCATCTCTATTTGTATTTGTTTATGCCTAGAGAAAGAGAGGAAAATTCCATGTCTTTAAAACCTTCTTTAGTCTAACATTTTATCATGACAATAAATTTACTAAAATAACAAATTTTCGTTTTTTCTTAAGCATATTTAAATAGAAATATCACAGAAAAATTATATGTACATATAATTTTTATTCTTATTTCAATAAAAAATGTCAAGTGCTGACAATATTTTAATTGGCATAATGTATTTAGCTACCCTTAAACTGAATTAAAGTATACAAGTATTGTTTAGCATTTTAAAAAGTATCTTCACTTCCTAACTCATCATTCCTGCATCAGAAGCAAGTCTCATTTCTATCCCTGTAAAGAAGTGCATAGTGTTGCAGCTGGTTGCTATTTTCTGCCACTTATGAGCAATGAACGCCATCTTCTGGCTCTATAGTAAAACTATCGGTCCCTTTAAGCTCCTTTTACTCAGACCCTTTTCTACGATATTACGATATTACGGTTAGTTTCCTCAGCTGACAGATACTTTTTTTTACGTATTGGCAAGTTGACAGGGCACATCATTTGCCACACCAACATGGCAGACACTCATTTCTCCTAATAAACTTCCGTTTGGTTTTAGTCTTGAGAATGCTTCTCAGAAGTCTGAGCTGAAAGATTGTCTGTAATAGTTTTATCAGCTGAAACAGAGCAGCATTTTAAAACACTCACTTCTGAGCAACGAAAGAAAAAATTTTAAACTGTGTTTTGAAAGTAGGGCAAGAGAAGGATTGTGAAAAAGGAAGAGTCTACTACTTCACTTCCGCCAACATGCATTTGAATAAGAGCATAAAAAGAAGAGAAGAGCACACCTCCCCACATTACACCCCCACAAACACACATACACACACACAGACATACACACAGATGTACGTACAGATAGGAAGATACATACATACAGATAGGAAGACACACAAAGACATATACAGATATAAATATATATACCCATATACATATATACCTACACACACACACACACACACACACACACACACACACACACACACACTCACTTTTACTGACATTTCTGGAAAACCTTAAATTTTAACTAATGATTTGATTTGTTCATCTATTTTATTTGGAATATACTTTGTCCATACTCTATTTCTTTTCTCTTTTTTGCCTTATAATAACATTTTATTATTTCGTGCTACATTTTCAGAATATAGCTGAACGTAGTGGGGTAACAAGGGCAACAGCTAAGTCATTCTCAGCCCTGTGGTACAGAGAATGACTTATCATCATTCTGGGTTAAATACATCGACTAATTCATCACCATCCAATCAGGCCAGGGAAGTGAGGCTGCCTCTCTGAGGAGAAGGAAGAGTCTAGATAATTGGAGTGGGAGAAAGAGGGAGACACTTGATAGCAAGTTCCCTTAAGGAAGGAAGATGTGGACAATCTTGGGAATCCAACAGGAAGTCTCGGAGGCTGGGACAACGAAAAGGGAAGGTGAGCAAAATGTCCACTCCTGGGCAGCTTAGGAGGGTGTCTCAGAAGTTGTGTTTGATTTCTTTTGTTTTGTTTTAGAGTACCATCTTAAGAGCTATTTAATTTTTGGATTGCTGAAAGTTACAGGGCAATTATATTTTATTCAGTAAAACAGATTTTATGATTAGCACCTAGATTCCAACATTGTGGTGCTGGGGATTTAGCTCAGAGGTAGAGTACTTGCCAGCAAGGTCAGGACTCTGGATTTCATGCTCAGTTAAGAAAATAAATTCAACATTGCACATACTTTCCTTTGAATACATGTTTTCAGCTTAGCTTCCCAAGTTATAGAAAGTTTAGGATATGCGTGTCTGTTTCTCAAGAGTCACACCAATTTTGGGTTATTTCTAACATGGTAACCATTCACTCTGTAGTGTGGAAATTATTTTTGTCTCTTCCTAGCTCACTCTTTACTCTACCCATCTTTCAAATTTAAATTTATCATTGTGAGATAATGATATCATTGGCCTGATTTCATGTCTCTCTTCTGAGCTCACTTTTGTGTATTTTTAATTATGTTTTTATCATTTAAAACAATTTTTAAATTTAACTATATTTTGATCATACTCTTTCCTTGCCCCCATGTAACTTCAGATCCTATACCCCTACTGCCCAACTAACTTTAATTTTTTTCTTAAAAAAACAAACTAAAACCTAATACAATAACAAAATATTCCCAAACCAAGAAAACAAAATAAAACAACACCCACAAAACAAAACAAAAAACACCAAACTGTAAACAAGTAAAAGCACACTAAAAATCAGTGGAGTCCATTATATGTTGTCCAGCTACTGAATATGGGCCTGTCTGTAGTGGCTGATATACCCAATGTCACTCCACTGGTGAAAACTGATTTTCCTCTCTCCGCATCTATAAATGACAGTTTGGTTGTTAACCTTTACCCTAATGACTAGGTTTTCACTCATTCATTCATTCATTTTAAAAATATAATAAAATAAAATATAATAAGATAAAGAAAACACAATCACATCGAAGCTGAACAAGACAGACCACCAGAAGGAAAAGAACCCAAGAGAAGACGCAAGAGTCAGATCCATCTGTTCATACACTCAGGAGTCTCCCAAAAACATTAAACTAGAAGCTGCCATATACATGCCGGGGAGGTGGTGCAGATCTGAGCAGGCCCTGTGCATGCTGCTTCAGTCTCCCTGTGATCACGTGAGCTTTCTTCATGCTGACTTAGAGGCCCAGTTGTCTTGCTGTTCTCCATGCCATCTGGTCCTTACAGTCTTTCTTCCTCCTCTTCTAAGGGGTTCTCTGAGCTCTGAGGGGAGGGATTTGGTGGAGACAACCCCTTTGGGCTGAGTGCTCTGAGATATCTCACTCTCTTTGTAATGTCAGGCTGTGGGTTTCTATATTTGTTCCCATCTGCTGCAGGAGGAAGCTTCTCTGATGTTGGCTGAACAGGGTACTGATCTATGAGTATAGCAGAATATCATTAGGAATCATTATTTGGTTTTACCATAGGTTCCTGGGCTATCTAATCACTGGCTCTTGGATACCCAAACAGTGTGGGATATGGGTTCTATCTCCTGGAGCGGGCCTTAAAAATCTGATATTGGTTGTTTTCTCCCACAAGCTTTGTGCCACCATTGCCCTTTCGTGTCCTTTAGATAGTAACCCTTGTAGAGAAAGGGTTTGTGGTTGGCTTGGATTACATTTCTTCCTTGAGAGCTTTCAGAATATCTGACTGTACCAAACACCTGGAACATAGGAGTGACGGCTCTATTTAGGCACCAGATGGATAACTTCATGTTCAATGAGTTGTGCAGTTGTTTTCTTCATTAAAGGGTCCTTGCTGTCAATGTATGTAGAACAACCTATAGTCTTGGCAACGGCCTAGTTTTGGTAATTCCCGTGGGGGTGAGTCCCTTTGTCCAACAACTTAATTAGATGTAAACCAATAGAGTACTGGAAGCTCCATTTGGTACAAGAGATGGCCAGTTGGGACTCTGTCTCCCCCAGTATACTTTCTAACTTCATGAAATTTCCTAACTTTATGGAACACAAACAGATGAAAGATAGATAGATGATAGAGAGAGATAGAGAGAGACACACACAGAGACACAGAGAAACCGACACAGAGAGATAAAACAAGAACAGTCCTTGAATTATTTTCAAGGAAATGATAGTGTAAACTGTTATCTATTTTAGAATACTGTGAACTCTTTTTTCTTTCTTTTTTCTTTTTTTGCAGTTGATCCATCATGAATCACAGCCAGTTTTGACATGATGAAATGTGCTGTCAAAATACTGTCAATCAGGATTAAAGAGTAAGCACTTAAAAAAATTTCATTCAACACTTGCATTTCACATGGAAGTCTCACTTTGTTTAATGTTTAACTAGCACATTAAACTATAATTTTGCATTTTGCTTGTAGACCTTGGAATTTGAATTTATAGGTCAGAGATCATGTAGCTGTGGAAGTGTAATTATTCTTGCAAGTCAGCATAGATAACGCTGTCAATCTAAGATGGAGCTGAATTTCTGCTGCAATAGCATTGTCAACATCAACAGCAATCACAGGCACGGAGATGACTCCATGGGGGAAGTTTCTGCTGCGCAAGCATGGCCACCTCAGTTTGGGTCCCTAGGTCCCATATGAATCCTGGCACAGGGATAGTACACACTTGCAAATATCAGTACCAAGTAGGCAGAAACAGAAGCATCTTTGGATTTTACTGGCCAGGCACCCTAGTCATTTCATGAGATCAGTGACCTCTGGCTTCTACTACACACTACCACCACCACCACCACCAGATATATAACACTACACATGCAAATATACACCATATAGCCACACACTACACATACACACACATACCACACCAGGTATATACACACAACACACATACATATATACACCGCATACACCACACACACCACACACATACATCACATCACACACACATACCACAACAGATATATATACACCATACATACACATATATACCATATGCATAGAGACACACATATACATATCACATGTAATATACACCACACATACACACTCACATATACTACATACACACATATCACACATACCACACCACACAACACATATAGACATAAAACATATCACACATATACACACACCACATAAATACATATATCATACACACATCAAAACACATATACACACACCATACATAATACACATAACACATCACACAACACATATGCATACACCACATATAACACATTTAATACATACACACACAACATACTACACCACCACACATACAGACACACACAGACCACATAACACATATACACACACTATATACACACATCCCACACACATATCATATATACCCTACACACGTCACACACACAGAGATTTACAGCATTCAAAGACCTGTTTATTTTCATTTTTCCTTTTCCACGAGCAAACTGTCAATCACAGCAGAACTTACATAAATAGAAAAAAAAGAAGGAAATCCTTGCACAAAGGTTTGTACACTACAGGGTTAATTTAAAACCGACAAACCGGAGCTTCCACATTTTTCACTAGTGCTATTAGATGACTGAGTAGCCCTAGTATTTATTAGATCATCAAATATTAGTTGATTCCCTCAGGTTTGAGAATTAAGATAGCTATTTTGTATAGGTTAAAGTTTTGTGTTTTTTTAAAATAAAGGAATACCTTTTATTTTCTTGACTTTTTTGGTAGTTATTTGAAATTTTGAACACTTTTTTTGAGATTATAATAATTACATCATTTTTCTTGGCTGCCTAAACATGACCTGAGCTAGGACAACCACAGAAATATACACGCTAATGTGGAAGGGGAAGGCTCCCACGGCTCAACCCCGGACAAAGAACTACAGGCAACCACAGGATGCTGAGAACAGGAGAAATAGTATTCTCCAGAGAAGAGCTCAGAATTTTAAAGAGAAACTTTACAGGAAACAAAATTTGCTTTATGTTGACTTAGTTTCCTTTCAAATTTAGCTGGTGCCACCCAAGTGTTGCTTCCTTCGTTTTCTTTCTTTTTTTTTTTTTGCAGAAATTATTACTGAAAAGCATTCCATATGGAATAAGTATGGAATGGACCTTTTTTTTTTTTTTTTTTTTTTTAGCAAAAGCCTCTGGAATTTCTCAGACATTAACAAAAATTGCCCGTTGAGTTCAGAAATAAAAGCAGCGCTAGGTGGCACTGGAAGATCATATGTCGGTGCCACTCCCTGCTCCTCATTTTCTCTAATTCTCAAGGGGAAGGAGGGAAGCTATGGGGAAAATAATGGCTACAAAGGTAAATATTAATTCCTTTGCCTGCTCGCTTATCCTGGAAGACATTCCAGAATGTGTTAGTGAAAGCACATGGCCAATTTACTAGAAGCTGCAGCACAAGGCCCATTAACCGTTCCATTTAGTTCAAATCAAAGGCAGAAAAAGGATTTCACCCTGGCTTCTGCGGCTCCATTTGCTGAGACTGATGACTTGGGTTTGCTGTTTAGATACAGCTCGAGTAATGACTGACTATAGAGGTACCCGTCGCTTTGTTCATAGGTAAATAATCAGCCATCACTTGGAGCCACACAATTTCTAATTTTTCTCTAACAAAGAAAACACAGAGGTGTTTTTTGTTTGTTTCTTTAAATCTGAAATGGCAGGCGTTCTATGTTAACAGATTTATTTATTTCTCATTTTTCAAACCCTTCAAATTAAGGTCGGCTACAGGATACTGGCCTTGGCTTAGCTTGACTGACCGGCAGCCATGACTCATCTTTTATAGCTGCGGCTTTTGAGCGTAAGTCCAGCCCTGCTTTTCCACACAGCCATCCTAATCTTCTCTCACATGATCACTTTTAAAACCAGCAGAAGATGTTTCTGTCATGCTTTCAAGCTATAAAATCCATTTTCAGGTCTGGGAGCTGGGAATGATATGTGGATATTTGTGTACAAAACCCCCAAAACCCAAAAACGAAAATGAAAAAAATCCCACACAAATAAACAACAACACCCCAAACCAGTGTTTATTGTTTATCCCTCCGCCTAGATCATCTGAAGGGTCTTTAAATATCCTACATTCTGTCAAAATATTTCTAAACATACATAATTTTTTCAATGTCTTCTCAATGGTAAGATATTATTTTTCAATGCTCACTTTCTGAATATAATTTTTATTGACTGTGGAATTAGAATTCATTTAATTTTTAAAATTTTTTATATAATGTATTTTGACCAATTTCTTTTCCCCTTACTCCTCCCAGATTCACTCATTCAACTTCATATTCTTTTTCTCTCATAAGAAACAAACACAACACACACACACACACACAGTCCCTCTTGTATTGAAGACTTTTTTGAAGAATTTTCAAAAATTATTCCTTGAAATTTTCATTCACATATACAATGGCTTTGATAGCAGACCCCATCTTCCCTTCTTTGTTTTTAAATATTTCATGGTTCGTAGAAATTGTGTGGAGTATTTCAGCTTCATTTTGTCAGTCACAAAATTCATTTCTCTCTTGTTATTTCATTCTCTCCTTCAGCAGAGACCTGGATTAGTCCAGGTCTATTTAAAAGTGGAATTTCTTCGCACATGGTGCTGTGGACTCTCTAACCATAGGGAACACTGTGTGTCTGCCAACAGAAATCCAGTACGGGAGCTGGAAGAATCCGTTCTCCTCTTTAGTTTTTCTTCCCCTCCTTCTTTATTTTTCTATTCCTGTCTTTCCTTTCAGTTTGTCTCTCTTGTCTCTTCTTGTCTTTCTCATATACATCTGAAATGAGTTTTAGACTTCTCACTTGCTTAAGGTTTTCCCACCCATCATTTTTTTCCAATTCTCCAGCTAACTGTAAACATTATTGACAGTTAACAAAGAAAATTACTATTCAGATAATAGAATCAGGGTGTTCAATGTTTGAGAGAAGACATTAAAAAGGTTTTTTTTTTCTCCAAGTTGATTAGTTTAAGATCAAGGACAGTACTATATACAGTACAATGACAGAAAAACATTTTCTTCTTAGCACACAGAATATATAATCAATTAAAAATCAGTCAAGAAACTGAGTGGACCCCCAAGAAAAGAGATAGATAGATAGATAGATAGATAGATAGATAGATAGAGATAGAGAGAGAGATAGATCATTCCATTATTCTTGTAACATATAGTGTTTTGGTTTGAATTCTATCTCAAGATTTTCATTGCGCTTAGCAACATCACCTGAGAGACCTGCTGGAGATGGATGCTAACACGAAATTTCTCATTCACACTATTTTTAGTCTAATGACTTTGAAAGCTCACTTCTGCAAGCACAGGTTTTCCTGTAACAGAATTTTATGGACTGTAGACTGCATAAGATTTGAACTAATAGCCATAGTGAGCTATCCAAAATGGCTGCAGAGTTAGGCTTCATTTAAAGACAGAATAGAAAGGGTATGGCAGTTCCTTTTCTCCCCCACAATAATATTCTGACATTTTCTCCTCTCATGATACGCCAATAAAGTAATATGTTTTTATAGAAGTAACCAGAGGTTTATTGTCACTCTTTGAATCCCGGAGAGAAATTTCCCTGGGCTTCAACTCAGTCATAACCTCCCCCTAAATATATCTACTTTCAGAAAGAATTTCGTCTCCTTTTAGAGTTGGTCCAACCCATTGACTGATGAAATAGTGTGGCTCCTAGTAATATTTATGGGCTCAGAATCCAAACAGTTAAAAACAATGTAATAAAGAAAATCTATCCAAGGGTAGATTCAGTGGGAAATAAAAATTGGCCAAGGTATTTTTCTCACTCCTAATAAAGCATTTGTCGGGGCAGGGGGAGATTGTGGGTTCCATACACCTTATTTTACTTAGCTCTGTGTACCCCATAGTTAACTGTCACTGTGGACATGTCCCTTTCATTAGAAGTGACAGCAAATCCATCCAGAAGATACGTCTCAGTCTCAATTCTGAGTCAGTAATTAGCTTGACAAAAAGGAAGGTACTCTGGAGACTCTGGTTTCTTCTGGTCGATCAGACTATTGAAACAATTGACCCAGTGAGGTGGGAATTTCCCCAGGAATCTCATGCAAAACAAAAGGAAAATGTCCTGGGGTGGGGAAACATGGAAACTTGTCTCCTGAAAGAGATTTCACAGTTCTAACTTGTCAGACCACCCTGAGACTGAAGTCCAGACAATAATGGTTGGGTTCACACCTTGATCAGAAACTCTTAGATGCATATATCCTTGGCATTCTACTTAAACTTCAGTCTCATTTCAGGACCCAAAGACCATTTGTTCATTACTGAATCTTTGTCCCTATTCACAGTGCGGTCTTATAGAATACATTACCCCCCCCCCTTTCCATTTTTAATGTGACTCTTTTAATTGGCTTATTGAGGACGGGTGACCCATCAAGACTTGGGGCATAGACTGTGCCCCCTGAGTTCTGTATATATTCTACTTTCTTTTAATTATGAAATCTACACTCTTTATTATAGTACATTGAAAAATAAAAGCAAAAACTAAGTATAAGTATATAGTTCTGGATACGAATGCTTTAATTGGCATGGAAGCATTACAATGTTGAAGCAAAAAGAATGGAAAAGAAACAAGATGCCATAAAGGTAGTTGTAAAGTGAAAGCAGATTTTTGGATTATAGCCCATGGGAAGAACTGGTGCAAAGGAACAAGGAGGTTGGGAGTGGTCTTAGGTGTTTAGTTTCCATATTCATTTTTTAGTATATTTTAATTATACAGAATAGTGAGTGTCATTGTGATTTCTTCCTAATTGCATGTTATATTTTTTATCATATTCACTCAGATTCCTTCTTGTCTCCCCTTGACCCTGCCTGTAGTTCCTTCTTTTTCCAAATGATCCCTCTTTGTCTTAACTAGGATTACCATACTAGTGATAAAATACTATGAACCAAAGCAAGTTGAGGAGAAAAGGGTTTATTTGGCTTAAACTTCCAGATCATAGTCCATTATTGGAGGAAGTCAGGGCAGGAACTCAAGCAGGGATGGAAAGGAGACAGGAACTGATGCAGAGAACATGGAGGGGGTGCTCATTATTGGCTTGCTCCCCATGACTGACCATCCTGCTTTCTTTTAGAACCTAGAACCACCAGCCCAGGGATGGCCTCACCCACAGTGTGATCCACCACCATTAATCACTAATTAAGAAAACATCTTCATTTTATTATTCAGCTTGATATTATGAAGGCATTTTCTCAATTGAGATTCCTTTCTTTCAGATAACTCTAGCTTGTATTAAGTTAACAGAAGACTATCCAGATATCCTTTGTTTTTAGAATTTAGACAGTGGCACTGGGATTTGTCTCTACTGCATGTACTGGCTTTTTGGAATCCTATTCTCTTTGGATGTATACCTTGCTCAACCTGGATATAGTAAGGAGGGCCTTGAACTTCTCACAGGGCAGGGAGCCTTGCCCTCTCTTAAGATTGGAGGGGGTGGTGGGGAGGGTGTGTGGAGGGAGTGGGAGGGAGGTGGGAGGAGGGGAGGAAGTGGAAATTTGGATTGGTATTTTTTAAAGTAATAAAATAATAATAATAAATAAAATAGAATTTTGATTCTCCATACGAGAGAAAGAACAGGATAACTGTTTGAGTCTGACTTGTTTTGCCGTGATGATCTCTGGTTCCATCTATTTTCCTGCCAATAACAAGGTTAAATAATACTTCATTGTGTATATTCATACCAACTTTTCTTTATCCATTCTACCATTTATGAACACGTAGTCAAAGCCATGTTATTCTGACATAATGTCTATAAAAACAGGGATATGGAGGCATATTTGTTGCATGTTGAAGTCAGAACTTCTTCATTATAATTTGGAGTAGTAATTAGGTAAAGTAGCTTTGTAGAAGGTCTTCAAGAAGATATTACAGAAATCCAGCTAAAAGCATTTCTTATTAGACTAGACTGGTGTTTGCTAATATTGAAATAGTGAAGGTATTTTTAAAAAATGAAGCCAGAGACATTTGGAAGTAAAAAAGAACTATAAAATATTATAGTTGGTATGGGGTAAGCTTGAAGTGGGATGCTGTGGCCTTTGTGCATATGCTTTGGGGTGATGTCATACAGTAGATTTACTTTCAGTGTCTTTGAGGATTTTTTGTACAGATTTCCAGAGTGGCTACACCAACTTGCTTTCTTACCAGTGATGAATGGAGGGGGGGTTCCCCTTTCTGCACAACCTCACCAGAGTTTGCTGTAAGTTACTTTGTTTATCTTAGACATTCTGAAAGGGGTAAGATAAAATATCAGTTTCTTTAATGCACACCTCTCTAAAGCTAAGTACGATGACCACTTTTTGAGATTCTTATCCATTTTTATGTCTTCTAATGAAACAGAGATCTAACCTAACATTTTATAATTTGGTCATTTGTTTCCTTGATTCTATTTTTTGAATTTATTCTATTTTTGAAGTCTTTGTATATTCTTGACATTAATATACACATACACTTAAGCAATAAAAATGACTCAGAATGTTATATATGTAGTGTGTGTGTGTGTGTGTGTGTGCGCGCGCGCACATACACACACACAAACAAATGTACCAATAATAATCAAAGGAAAAAAGAATGTCAACTTGAGCATGGATGGACAAATTTGGGAAAGAGTAGGAGGGAGGAATTAGAGAGAGGAAAGGGAGAGGTAAGCATGATGTAATTTCTATTTCAAATAAAAAAACAAAAAAGTAAATAATGAAAAAACTAGTTAAACATGAGCTTGTGAGACAGCCACAGTATTTCTATATGGTTTCTGCTTTAAGTTCCTGCCACGGCCTCCCTCAAGGATGCTCCATGACCTACAAGATAAAGTAAGTCCTCTCCTCCCTATTCTGCTTCCTTTTGAGTGTATCATCATAGCAGTTAAAAGCGAACTAGGTTGGGTGGTGGTGGCACACGCCTTTTATCCCAGCACTCGGGAGGCAGAGGCGGGCTGATCTCTGTGTGAGTTTGAGGCCATCCTGGTCTACAAGAGCTAGTTTCAGGACAGGCTCCAAAACTACAGAGAAACCCTGTCTTGAAAAAAAAAGTGAACTAGAACACCTGCTCTCTCATTTCCCATTGCTCTGTTCTATCCTCTCCACAGATCCTTGATTATTCTGAAGCTATCCCGCTCAAGACCTTCAGGATATTCTTATCTTTGATCAATTTTAATAGATACTATGTATCATAGTTAATTTTTTTCATGCTCCATTTTGACATTAATGATCATCATAATAAAAACTGCCACTAAGTCACTTGCTGCCTTACTATCTTGCTGTTTTTAAAGATAAGAACAATTTTAAGTTCTTATTGATTAGCTTATTTGCATATTTAATGCTTCCTTTTTCTTAACTGTTCTAGCACACAAAGTTCAGGAGAATATGGAGTCATCTGGTACTTTCTCTGTATCTGTCACAGTTAATAAATATTGATTGAAATTAAATAATAGGAATGGATCCCTGAAAATATTGTCTATTTTCAAGATCCCTATTCCTCTTTCTAGAGCTGAGAAAACTGGTAATTTCATTCCTTCATCTATTGCCATGAAATAGTCACCCTGGAGCCTGCAGTAATGTCTGTTCTTTACTGCTAATCTGTTGCTCTATAAATTATTTTTTACTACAACATTTGCAAAAGAAGATTATTACCAATCCAGTTGGAAATTCTAAGAAAATATAAATAATGTCTCAAAAGTTATATTATATTCTTTGGTATGAAATCTTTCCATACAGCACCTTACTTTTAAATTTTCTTGAAACTTCACCTTTTAATGTGAAGTTCATGAGTACCAGTGGTCACATATTAGACAATAATGAGAGGATAATTGGTTGCCTTCTCATCATGCCCCAAACAATACGTAAAAATAAAAAGAACATAAGATTGTTAAAAGTGAAAACTGAGTATGTAACTTATCATAATAATTGAGAATCAGTTTTCTATCATGTTCCTTATAGTACTTTATGAAGATGATAATGCCAGCAATTTAAAAATGATCCTTTCGTCATTTAGAAAGAAAATGCCACACAAATTATTAAATATGTTTGCATGCCATAAAATATAAGTATTGACAGCATTAGTGCATTTACCTCACTTCTATGCTTGAACTTTCTGTTGGGAGATATCTTTCCATGGTTTCTCACATTTCTGAAAATCTTTTTTTTCCTTCCTTTTTTATTTTAGTTTTTCAAAAGAAAACAACTATCTTTTTTTTCATTTTACATACCAATCCCAGTTCCCACTCCCTTCCCTCCTCCCATTCCCTCCACCTCCCCACCCCAGGACCCATCTACTCCTCAGAGAGGCTAAGGCACATTGTTTTGGGGAAGGTCCAAGGCCCTCCCTACTATATCTAGGCTGAGCAAGGTATCCATCCAAAGAGAATGGGTTCCCAAAAAGTCAGTACAAGCAGTAAGGGCCCTGCAGTCTGCTCCAGCCATACAACTGTCAACCTCATTCAGAGGGACTAGTTTGGTTCTATGCTGGTTCCCTCCCTGTCCGGCTGGAGTTGGTGAGCTCCCATTAGCTCAGGTCAGCTGTTTCAGTGGGTGTCCCCACTATGGTCTTGACCTCTTTGCTCACATTCTCACTCCTTTCACTCTTCAACTGGACTCTGGAAGCTCAGTCTAGTGCTCCTCTGTAGCTCTCTGCCTCTGCTTCCATCAGTTGCTGCATGAAGTTTCTATGGTGACATTTAAGATATTCATCAATCTGACTACAGGGCAAGGCCAGTTGGAGCACAATCTTCTCTATTGCTTAGGGTCTTAACTGAGGTCTTCCTTGTGGATTCCTGGGAATTTCTCTCATGTCAGATTTCTGGCTAGCTCCATAATGGCTCCCTCAATCCAAATATGTCTTTCTTTGTTCTCCATCTCTGTCCTTCCTTCATCTCGACTATCCTGTTCCCTCAAGCTCTCCTCCCCAGCCCCTCCTTTCCTTCTCTTCCTCTTCTGCTCTCCCTTCTCCCCCAACCCCCATGCTCCCAATTTTGTCAGGCGGTCTTATCTATTTTCCCTTTCCAGGTGGATCTATATATGTTTTTCTTAGGGTTCACCTTGTTACTTAGTTTCTGTAGGGTCATGGGCTATAGACTCATTTTCCTTTGCTTCACAGCTAGTATTCACTAATGAGTGAGTACATACCATGTTCATCTTTCTGGGTCTGGGTTACCTCATGCAGGATGATTTTTTTTTTAGTTCCATCCATTTGCAAGAAAATTTCAAGATGTCATTGTTTTTTTTTACCACTGAGTAGCACTCTATTGTGTAAATATACCACATTTTCTTTATCCATTATTCAGTTGAGGGGCATCTAGGTTGTTTCCAAGTTCTGGCTATTACAAATAATGCTGCTATGAACATAGCTAAACAAAAGTCCTTGTAGTATGATTCAGCATCCTTTGAGTATATGACTAAGAGTGGTATTGCTAGGTCCTAAGGTAGGTTGATTCCCAATTTTCTGCACCAAATATTTTGAACATCTTATTGGCATTATTAATTGAATGTTCCCTCATAAATAGTATTAGAAAATAGGTCAGAGTACAGAATTTGGCTTCCTTCTTACAAAACAATGGTAGGATTTATCATCCACCTAGTATAATTAATGTAATATCTGATTTGGAAAAATGGTCAGGATTTTATTTTTAAAATTTTCAGCTCTCTATGAATAATTGAGACTTTGTATGTTTATGCTGTCTCAGCTGGTCAAATACACAAAGTGTGTGAAATATAAGTAAATGTTATGTTTACTTTTTGGAAACTTGGCAAATGAAGAACACATAAACTGAATCTCACTCTGCTTGTAATGAAGTCCTTTTAAAAGTATCTATCTATCATCTATCCCTATCATCTCTCTCTCTCTCTGTCTATCATCTATCTATCCATTATCTATCTATCTATCTATCTATCTATCTATCTATCTATCTATCTATCTATCTATCTATATCTATTTTATATCTACCTGTTTGTACATTTGTTTTGAGATGTGGATTCACTAGGTAGCTATGGCTGACCTGGACTCTGATATATAGACGAAGCTAATCTAGAACTCACAGAGATCTATATGTCTCTGCCTCCCAAGTGTTAGGATTAAAGGTGTATACTACCACACCGATCTAAAGATTTTCCTTTTATTTTTAAGTTATATGTATATGTCTGTGAGTGGGTATGCTAAGAGCAGGTGCCCTTGTATCCTAGAAACATCTGATGCCCTTGGGGTTGAAGTGAAAGGCATTTGTGAGCTGCTCATTGTAGGTACTGGGGACTGAACTCAGGTGTTCTTCAAGGGTAGTATGTGCTCGTAAGTACTGAGCCATCTCTCTAGCCATTGACATTTGTTTTATGACACAGTAGTCTCATGTCCTATTTCAGAATCTTTAATTTTCTTCTGCCTGGCTCATTCTACTCCCTTCACACACTAAAGGGCTGACTTTATGAGATATTCTCTGATTGCAAATAAAAGAAACTCATCTCAACACAGCTGAAGTAAAGGAGAAGAATGACTAAAACCCCAAAATTCAAGTACTTTACAACTATTATCTTCCATTTTTAGCTTTGTTTCATCTTTGTTGGTGGACATGCCAAAGCTCTACATGGAGACTTTTAGAATCTTCAAATTCAAATCATCATTCTGTTTATATTTTGGGGGAAGAGATTTTCTCTTTCTTATATTTCTACTTACAATATGTGGAATTGCATATTACTAGTCCTGGGTTTCATATATGACTGTCCTTGAACTAATCATTCTGTAACACATGACTCAACACCAAATAAGGTTCATGGACTCATGGTAATCTAAGATGTATTTCACTAAGGAAAACCACAATGCTATTGCTGTCAATATAGAAAATGGATTTGGACATTCAGACATGTAATATCCATAGTAAGGAAAAAAAATTAAACACTTACTAAAGATCACAAGAAAGCTGTTAAGAGTGACAGGTACACAGGATATTTTACAAATAGAGAATGATATTGGCCTCAGTACTAAAGGCAGCAAGGTCAAGTAGAGATTTATAGTCAAAAGCAGAGTGGATTTCAGTGGATTGAGAACTGCTAAGAAATATCAAGGTTAGGGGATTCACATTAGAATAATTATTCTGTAGATTCTGCTGAAGGTAATCCAAGGTGGTGAGGTGTCAGAGATAGGAAATGAGAAAATTTTTTTTCAAATACTGAGATTTTTATCAAATTTACCTCACAAGACTTTTTCTAAAATTGAAGAAAATGAGCTAGAGCAAGAACCTAACTTTATAGCCTAACTGGAAAGAAAATTCAGAAGATCACTCAAGTTTTATAAAGAGAGTCTGTCTGTGTTATTTGCTTGTTAAAGTCCATGTATGGTGAACTCTGCATTAAAGTTTACTGTGAGAAACACTGTAACACCAATGGTTTTCAATCAAGTGGCTTATAATTTCCATATTTTGTCTTCACTGCCCATTGCCTTTTATTAGGCTATAACCCCAAATTTCAGATTAGACAAAGATGGAAGGAAATAACTAAGCTTCTCTGATACAATTTTATAATATTAATTACCACTAAAGTTCAAGAAATATTCAATAACTGACACAGCAATTATTGTTAATAGAAATCTTTACCTTGTTTTGAATGTAGGTACTATCTTAGTTTTATTGTTATAAAGAGACACCATGACCAAGGCAACTCTTTTAAAAGAAAGAATTTAAATGGGGCCTGGCTTACAGTTTCAGAAGTTTAGTCCTCTATCATCATGACACAGAGCATGGTGGCATGGAGGCAGATGCCAGAGCAGTAGCTGAGAATTACATCCTCATCTGGAGAGAGAGAGAGAGAGAGAGAGAGAGAGAGAGAGAGAGAGAGAGAGGCTTGGCATGGGTTTTTGACTCACCTGCCCACTCCCATTGGCACACTTCCTCCAACAAGGCCACACCCCCTAATTATTTTCAAATAGTGCTGCTTCCTGATGACTCATCATTCAATTAGAGGAGCCAGTGGGGGCCGTTCTTGTTCAAACCACCACAGAGACAGTGTCTAACACTGTAATGTTCATATCAGTCAGCTGCTTTCTTCCATGTTATTAAAGACTATTAAGGCTTTATAATATTTGGATCAATGTATTTTGGAATGATTTCTTTAATATAAATGGTAAGAGTATCTATGGACTTAATGTTTTGGCTTGGGAGATTCTAAAGCAACAATGTGGGTAATAAAACACATATTTTAAGTAAGTTAAGTAAGCTATATGTTCTACAATATCAACCTTCCAAGAAAGCTATGACCATCTATATAATACTGGTAGAAATGTTAATGGGGAAATCAATTGCTTTCTAATTGAATATGAGGTGAACTTGACACGAGACATTTCATACCTGATACTGTAAACCAGTAAAAGAAAACAAAAACAAAATGCCCATGCTGGAATTCTTAAGCTCTAGCAGTAAAATTACTATTTCTATTTAGCTAAATCCCAATGTAATGGTCTGTCCTGTCCCTTTAAGAGACAAGCCTTGCCCACTCCCCTCCCTTCCCTGCCAAGGCAAATGGATCTTCCTTCCACTTCCAGCCTGAACTCTCTCTGTCCCATCTCTCTGTGGAAGAGGTTGCTGAGGTCTCTTCTCCTCTCCCCTCCTCTGTCTCTCTCTGTCTCTCTTTTTCTCTCTCTCTCTCCTTTGCTCCCATAACTCACTAAATAAACTATACCCAAATCCTCTCTCTGCATGGCATGCCTATCTGTCTCTGTCTCTCACCCGCAGCGGCTCCTTGTGGGACAAGTTGCCCCACCCATGACCCTTTTGAGGTCTTTAATCTGCTGCCTCCTACCTGCTAGGGACCCACAGAGGTCTCAGGTGGTGGGACCTGGGTGCCCCTTGTGACCCATTGCCTCGGGGAACCACAGTGTTTTATCTAAACCACTACACTCATGATGCTGTTACTTTCTAAATATTTATGTTTATACCCATAGACATATATTGTGTTATGCCCAGATCTGTGAAGTGCCCCCAAAACCAACAAGGGGACCAAGTCCTGCATGTAAAAGCAAAGAGCCTTTATTTTATACAGGTTTGCAAACTCGGTCTCTCTGAGTGTCCAATGTGTTGGAATAATTGGAGAATCCCAAGCTCAGTTAGAGTTGGTTTTATAGTAGTAAAGGTGGGGGTGAGGGACTTCTAAGGTTCAGGACCCCTGATTGGCTGACATTTGTCTAAAGGTGTCCTAGCGAGTATGTGCTGGCAGGTCATCCTATCTACAGTTGGAATGTTAAAAATTTCCTTTGGATGGTCTATTCCTGGATGGTGCCTGGGTAATCTCAGTTTGTGGTCCTTCCTGCAACCAGGTATTGCCTCAGGGAAAACTACTGAAACTCAGGTCTCCATTAAGCTTATGGTGACTACGTCCAACACTGGCAGGTGATAATGGTTGGAAGTTAAGAACTTCCTTTGGGTGGTCTCTTTTTATTAAGCTTATCATGGTTGGCTGAGTCCTACCTGTTGCTTATAGCCATAATCAGAGAGACCTCTCTTGCAATCAATGCAAGTGAATATAGATAAGCATAAATTACTCTGAAAAGAAATGATAGTTCATTTTATAGTCCTCAACAGAATGTTTATTACTGCTAAGGTTCAGTGATCAATGTAAGAATAGGGGATGTAAAAATGTAAGAAGAGAAGTGCTGCGAAATGTTGACTTCTGGGAATGGCAGAGGCAGTGAAGTCATGACGACATAGAAGCTGTTACTACCTGCAGTGCACCTACACAAGACTGGACCCATGAACAACAAATCATGGAGGGGCAGGGCAGTCATTATCTTCAGTTGTGTACCCCCTGAAGTGTCCACAAGGCTCTAATGGCTATTTCTAGACTCATGGTTATACAGATAATTCTAGTTAAATTCACTGCGTCTAATAAAGGAATAAATGATAAATGAATGCTTAAAAGGGATTGGTTAAATATTGTAACCTTGGATACATAGAAGCTTAGCTTGACTATGAGAACTAATTCTTCCTTTCTTCCTTTTTTCACTTCTCTCTCTCTCTCTTATCTTTTCCTAGAAAATTCATACACAAAAATACTTTTCAAGTCCAGATTCAAATGTACCACTTATGTTGGTTAAAATCAACTTTACTCATTCTGAGTCTGTTTCCTTTTATGAGTTTCAGATCTTTCTTTGTTGACTGCTTCCTCTTTGCACAGTTTAATATATTGTGCATTCTGTTGTGAATTTCATTTCAAGGATTTGTCTGACTCGGCATGCTGAAATAGTCTATGACTTAGCTTCTGTACCTCCTTCACAGTATGGGCTCAAGATTTTCTTATCAAAACTTTATCTTATCTGGGAAGTTTCTCATAATATACTTGTTTACTAAAAATCTACAATAATCCAGTTACCAAGTCAGAAAATTTATTGGTCCTCCCTAATCTGTTGATCTCTTCACGTAGATTGATCTCTAGCCTTGAAAAAAATGGATCATTGATCCATTCTAAATTACTAGATCCTTGATCCTCATCAAAATTTTCTTTCATTGGGTTTCAGTAATTTCTCTCTCTCTGTTGGAGAAGACTATTGTACCACCACAAAAATATTTTGAGCAATGTAATATGTGAGGAATGTATAAGCATAGTCTTTTAGCATAGCCATTCCATAGTCTTTTGCTTATGTTTCCACAAAATTGTACAAATAAAACACACTTGTCAAACTTTAACTTCATTCTATCTTTTGCTGCATTAATAGGTTATTCCTTTTAAATATGTATTAGACATCAGGCTACAGACAGATTTTGGGAGGTACATCAAATATATTTTACCTTCTAGATATTAAGCAAATTTATTTATAGAATATTTTTAAGTTAATGGTAAATGGTTACTAGGAATTGGAAGATTTACATAGAAGGAATGTTCTAGTATTTACAGGGAATTTGCAGGTGACTTAATTGTGAAAATGGTTTGATTTGAACCTTGTGGGATAAATTTTTTTTTCATCAAATGGATAAAAGAAGATTTTTTATTACAAATTCATAGAAAAGTAGTGGCACATAGACTGGATACAAATGAAGAACTGTAATAGATTGTGATGTATTAAAACATGTGGATGAAGCTCAAGAATCAGGCTAGCTTTCAATTGTTTAAAAGTCATTAATGGATTATTGCTTATGTTTAGAGACGAATGACTCTTGTCACAGTGTTCAAGTAAGACAATAAGAAAATATTTATAAACTGTACTGATCCAAATTCAAAGTGAAGGAAGCTTTGAATATTGCATGGGTTATACACGCACACACACACACACACACACACACACACACACACACACACACACACATAGAGATACACACATGTGCATGTGTGAGTCCTTAGATATTCTGCTAATAATTTTTCTTAACACATATATATCAATAAAAATAACATTTAATTTTCTCCATTAAAATGTCAGTGTTTGGGTACCTTTAAGAATTAGCAATACCAAAGAGCTTTCCACAGTATAAAAGTGCTTCCTTGTGCTGGGTGGCGGTTGTGCACACCTTTAATCCCAGCACTCAGGAGGCAAAGGCAGGTGGATCTTTGTGAGTTCAAGGCCAGCCTGGTCTACAAGAGCTAGTGCCAGGACAGGTTTCAAAGCTACAGAGAAACTCGGTCTTGAAAAACAAAAAACAAAAAAAGTGCTTCCTTGTTTTGTATAATCCTTGAAGAAACACAAAGTACGTTCTCAAGTATAACTTTCCTTAAGTTTTGAGATCATTTCAAATCATCCTCATTACACTTTTAAAGAGTTCTCATTGATAGATTCAACAATGAGGTATTATCCAATGTTTTAATAACAGTATATATGCCATGAGCAGTATATTCCACTGGATATTCTGAAAGTTGTAACCTATCTCTTCCAGTTGGTAGGTCTCTTTTACTCATGCGACTCATGCAATGGATGACCAGGATTCTAAAACCTAGGAAAAGTAATACCTTACCTATGGAGAGTCTTCACTTGATAGTCCAGGCTAGTGCTAGGTTCACAGTGTCTTACAGTACTACCCATCATTAAAGCTCATAGGTCCTAATCATCTGGATGTTCCAGTTGTATTGAGGAGCAATCCTGCTTATCCATGATGCAATTTCTCTGCTAGTCTCCAACTTCCACGACTGTTCTTACCTTTGGCTGATTTTCTAAGGTTTCTTTATTAGCCTAAAGAATTCGCTGTGAGGACTTTGTCTACTTATTCCTGTATCCCAGGCAACCTCAAAGGACGGGCAGGTTGCAGAAAACCACAACAGATGTTTGCTAACATCCTTATAGGCAATGTAGGTCAATTGAAATCCCTTCATTTTTGCTTTGAGAAATAACTCTGCTGCCTGTTATCTTTTATACCTTGGTACCAAAATCACTAAAGTAAAAGCCTCCTATGTTTAATTTATCAATTTCAGACACAATCCAGAGCATACTTAAAATTTATGTCTCTTGAAAATTAGTTTTTTTAAAATATGTAAATGTGACTTAAGGGACAAGTTCCTGGAGGAAGGCTGTCTTCTTACTTCCCCCTTCTCTTCTCATTGTGCCTGCTGTGGTGACTCCAGGAGCTCAAAGACAGTCATGCACATTGTAATCAAACAATAAAGATTTGCAATGAGTTTAATGCCATTTAAATGAATGAATAAAGGAGATTTATTAATTTATATTGCTGAAACGTGAATTGTTTGTGAATAAGAGAGAGAGAGAAAAAATTAGGAACAGAGAGTGGGTTGTGAAGGATCCCACGAAGAAAGATGTTGACAGCTGCAAAATGAAGCGGTTCTGGAGATGATATTTACTAGGTGATTTGTGTATTAATTAGGCAATTTGGTTATTAATTAGACAATTTGTTTCTGCTGCAGAATTCTGTGAACTAGAAATGAACTTCTAATGGTGTGTGTGTGTGTGTGTGTGTGTGTGTGTGTGTGAATGTGAATATGACTATATCCAAGGAACCAGGGAATGGTGAGAAACTAAAATCTCTGGGAAATTGAATTCCTCAACCTACCTAGTATGATCAGTGACTAAGAAAAACATCAACAGCAATACCAGAGCCCAGATGCTTGTTCTCGGCATGACCTGGGAATGCCTGCTTGCTCCTTCCACCAAAAAGGGACTTAATCTGTTGCTTAAAGGAAAAAGAAAGTCTCCTTTTAGAAATACATAGTTGTGGGAATTTTTCATCTTCATTCCCATGAATTGTAGCAATTTCTGATGCAATTTGAAATGAGACTCAAATTTGCAAGGGTTGAGAATCTTTGGAAGGGTGTTTTAGTGTATTCATTTTCCTTGAGTTTAATTGACAATAGGGTATGTATGTTCCAGAATGAAGATTTAAGAATTCTGGTCTTTTATTTATAAAAAACAAATCGATTCCTTTTATAGTGCTGTGGGACAATGGTTTTACCCTATAAATATTTGTTTCTTGTACTTGTTTAATAAGATGCTGATTGGCCAGTAGCCAGCAGAAAGTATAGGTGGGGCAACCAAGCAAGAAGTAGAGGTGGGGCAATAAGAACAGGAGAATACTGGGAAGAGAAAGAGTCAGTCTACAGTTGTTATCCAGACACAGAGAAAGCCAGACATAGAGCAAGCAAGATGTGACTGCCTCGCCAAAAAATGTAGCAAGCCACATGGCTAACATAGACAAGAATTATGGGCTAATATGAGTTATAAGAGTTAATAAGAACCCTGAACTAATAAGCCAACCAGTTTATGATTAATGTAGACCTTTGTGTGTTTACTTGGGACTGAATGACTGCGGGACCTGGTAGGACAGAAACCTCTGTCAACAAATGGCACCCATATGGACATCTGCATCCACATAAAGCTTGAGACAGCTTGGGAAATAATTCTAGACAGAAAAGAATACAGTTACACATGACTTCTTGATAGAAGTATTTTCTCAGGTGGGCTCTGTTTGCTAGAGGCAAGCATGTTTCATTTAAGAGAGGCTTCCTGACTCAGCTTTAGTTGCAAACACCATGCAGATGTTTCAAGAGGACTCGCCACAAAACACTTAAATGGTGTTTGTGAATAGCCAGCAGCATATTTCTTGGTGGTGGCAGGGACCTTGAAACACCATAGAGTTGTGGCAATAAACATGGTTTCAGCCAGTTCCTCTCAGCTAGACTCTCAGAAAACTACAGAATGGGTTGGATCCAGCCATGAAAGCCATGGCTTTAATTCTAGCCATATCATTTAGCAAACTGAAGACTCATGTGGTCAGAAAAAGAGAGACATTCAGTGAAGATAGTTTCAGGCAAAAAAAAAAAAGAAAGAAAAGAAAAGAGGGCCTCTAAACATTCAGAGTTTAAAAAAATATATATATAGGCTTGGGAGAGAAAAGAAAAAGGATAAAGTCATTAAAATAAAAAAGAAAGAAAGCGAATAGTTGGGTATGGTGGCACACACCTTTAATCCCAACACTCGGTAGACAGAGGCAGACAGATCTCTGTGAGTTCAAGGAGTGGTGTCACACACATTTAATCCCAGCTCTTGGAAGACAGAGGTACACTGATCTCTGTGAGTTCAAGGACAGCCAAAGATATACAGAGAAACCCTGTCCCAAAAAGCCAAAAATTAAAAATAAAAATAAAAGAAATAGAGTTTAAAATAAAGCCATGTAAAGATGAAAAATACATGGAGAGTCTGGATACTGTATGTTATTGTGTTGTCTTTAAATTGTTTGATGGCTGAGGAAGGAGCAAAAGCTGCTAAAAGATATTTGATTATAAATGCTGCTAGATTAATCTAACATATATTTTGAAAATGCTTTGACTTCAAAATTTAAGTCAAAAGATATGTTACTTTGGAGACAAGGTTCCACAGGAAATGAGAAGCTGTGGATTCATTCTGAGTTAAGAAAAATCAAGGAAGACCCCCCGAGAAATCTCCATAGGAACGGATGGCCCAGATGTCTGGGTTCTACATCCAGAATAGTTTCAAGACTGCTGGCTGAGATGATGAAGCCTCACAGAATATTCCATTTAGGACTTGAACATAAGTCAAAAAATTTTTAGGTCCTCATAAGATTATCAGCACCCCCAATCAGCAGGAAGTAGCCTGGAAAACTATGCCCACATTCCCAAAAAATAGATTATGGGTATTTGGTTTCGTTTAGAAAGTTGGTTACAAGTTGTTATGGATAATGGTCAGGAGAAAAGCTAAACAAAGGAGATTCCATCCAGAGTTCTTGTTTGCTTTTTTTTAAAGGGGGGAGGGCAGGGGAGTGTTGTGGGACAATGATTTTACCCTGTACTTGTACTTGTTTCTTGTACTTGTTTAATAAAATGTTGATTAGTCAGTAGCCAGGCAGGAAGTATAGGCAGGGCGACCAAGTGGGAAGTAGAGGCAGGGTAATGAGAACAGAAAAGTTCTGGAAAGAGAAAGAGTTAGTCTGCAGTAGTCACCCAGATGGAAGCAAGCAAGATGTGACTGACTTGATACCTGAAAAAGGTATCAAGCCACGTGGCTAAAACAGACAAGAATTATGAGTTAATATAAATTATAAGACTTAATAAGAAGCCTGAGCTAATAGGCCAGTCAGTTTATTATTAATGTAGACCTCTGTGTGTTTATTTGGGACTGAATGACTGTGGGACCCTGTAGGACAGAAACCTCTGTCAACACTTTCATCTCCCCATGAACTATAAACTATAGAACTGTTTCAGGTAAGATTTCTCTCCATTATTTGCAGAAATCTAATATTGAGATTTTTCTTTTGAATTGAATACTTGTCTCTCTGGGGAATGAATTTAATTAGAGTAGAAGAGGTATTGTAAATATTGATGGGTCTCTGATGTTTAAATTTCTACTTTAGAAATTGACAGAAAACTGTCAATAAATATCTGTGAGTACATAAATGAAGCAAGCATTACACTTATTTTGTAACCACCACTTTTAAAAATATTATTGAAACTAAGTTCCCTTGACTTCAGATATTAAAATTAAAGAACACTAATTAATATGGACAAGGAAAAATGTTCTTTTCCGATTAACTTCCCATGGCCTTTGTGCGCCATCAAGACAATCTCTTATTGAGTTTGGATGTGTAAGTTGCCTGCTTTCCACTTACCAGTAGATGGCCTAATTATTCCATCATTCACGAAGCTCTGAAACTACTCATAAAGAAAGCAGCTGATGAATACTAACTTTCCCTTTGAGAATTTTTTTAAGGTAGCCAACATTTGAGTGAATTTTTTGTCTTTAAAAACAGCCAATATTTAGTATTTCCCATCACTTTTCATCGGATTAAACAATTGAGTAGAGATACTGATTTCAATATAGTGTAGTGTAATCAATAAGGAAAGATTATAGTATATTTTTATATACATAGCAAGTCACCTAGGAAGATTCATAGAGGTGACATACTAATATCATTGCCTCAGGGATGAATTGATTCATCAGCATCCGTGAGGGAATGAGCCTCTTTATTTTCCTCCAGACAGTCCTTGCAAGTTATTTAAAATATTATTCACATTTAGATGACTTTACCAACTTTCCTGAAATCCAATGTAAAAGAGCTATGATGTTAGGCTCAGTTTACTGGCAACAGATTTTCTCGGGTTCTAAGGTTGTTTAATGATTATGTAATTTATCTCTAAGGCAAATGTGTTCTTTCATCTGAAAGCATGTCAAATTTGCTCTGTCGTGGCAAATGTGCAATAGGTAATGTGCACAAAGAAGCAAAAGAGAACTAACAGAGTCTTGAAAAAGCAAATATTTATTTTATTTAATTCAGCTTAATAATGTTCTGGATGATTTTTCATTTAATTAGTTCTAACCATGGGAAATAGATTCTATTATTTACTTCTTTAAATATTACCTACCTCTTTAGGCTTCTTAAGTATTTAGTTATTTTACCCTACTCAAATGTCAGGATTACAAGTCTCACAGGGGCCTTATTTTATCAGTGTTTATACATTGACTACCAATATCAGTGTTTAGAATATGGAAATAATCTACTCAAATTTTATGTCCTGAAAGATCCTTATTTTGAGCACTTTTTTTTCTGAAATGAACTAATGGGAAAGAATAATGAAGCTTGATGTAAGGATTAGTAGTTCCAACTTTGGGCCATTTAGAAATGTAAGATGATTTATCAAATTACTGTAAAAAACTATTTCATTATGTTTGCTTGTTTTTTCAATAAATAGCTCACTCCCTCTGAGGTGTTCTTTGTTGGATCAATTATGCAAGGGGAGGGGAAGATTATTTTTGACCAAAAATAATGACCAGCCCTAAATCCAAAAGTGACATCTCTCTCTCTCTCTCTCTCTCTCTCTCTCTCTCTCTCTCTCTCTCTCTCTCTCACACACACACACACACACACACACAAACACACACTCACACACACACAGAGTAAAGAAAAGGAAGAAAAAGGAAACAAGATGGCAAGTGGTTTCAAATGTTCTGTGTTGCTCCAGTTTGATAATCAACTACGGATAGCATGGTGCTTGGATTATTATTAATGTTGATAAATGTCTCTGGATCCCCTAAGAATTATAAAAAGATAAATTTTAAGCAATTTGATCATTTTCATCTTTGTTACCTCATTTATTCTCATGTGTAACCTCAGCAGAACATTGAAAGAAAAGAAGCAGAATCTTCTAGTCCCAAATGACAGTTGTCTGGTTGGTGTTATAGAAATGTTTGATATTGTATGGATATGTCATAGTAATTAGAGAAGAAAATCACTTGTATTTCCCAATGGAAGTATTGTTACTAATCATTGTGACAGTTCACAGTGTTGTTTTACCATTTGCTAAGCAAATCATTTAAAATTTATTAAGCACAAATATGATAGTTAAGAATAATAGTGTGGGGCTGGAAAGATGAATAAATGGTGAAGAACACTTGCTCCTCTTCCACAGGACCATGGTTCAATTCCCAGCATCCACACATCAGTTCACAATCTCTAGTAACTCCAGGTCCAGGGTATCCAACACCTTCTTCTGAACATTGCAGACAATGGAGCATAGATATACATGCATGGCAAACACCCATACACATATCGAACACTTAGAAGGAATAGATTTGTCATTATATAACTCACTGATTGACGTAAAGATCCATATGAGAAAAGAGAAAGAGAACTTATTAGAAGCAAAGCATTTATTATTTTAGACACAAAGTGAATAAAAAGAGTAAAATTTTGTCAGCTAAGGATTTCTCTTCTAGTACATAAAGAAGCAGATATTAATAACAATATAACTTTATATTACATAACAAAACAATAAATGGGAAAGAAAGGCATAATCTGGCTGTACTGAACACTAAGTGATGTATCTCAAGGAACTCTCATTTTATGCATTTGACATAGTCCTAATGATACCCAAAAGCCGATGTCATAAAGAAAAACTGAAATTATACTTATGAAGTGCTTGTGTAGGTGCTTAGTATACAGCATATCCAGATTAAATTTGCAGTAAATCATTTTATCCGTCTCAAGAAAATTTTACCTAATTGAGAGATAGCATAATTATGGCAGAGTTAATAGACGGTGATTGAGGTCACAAGTAGATGGAGCTACTGTTCAAATTGCCAAGATTCAACCAGAAAATCTTGAATTCCAGAGAGCAGATCAACAAAAGTGGAATTAGCCCTTGGAGAAAGTTATCCTATATTTAGGAAGTCATAAAAATAGGATTTCAGTATAAATAAGCTTGGAGTCACAAATTCAGTTCTAAGGAAGTAGAGTGTTTCTCAGCAAATGCAGAGTGAAGGGCAGCCAGAGCCTAAGACAAAGGCAGACTCTCAGAGATAAGGTGGCCATTCATTTTTAACAATTGTGGGAACCTAACCCAGATGTGTGCTGTGCTGATTGCTGGTGGGGAGAGTGCTGCTCTTTGTTCCTGAAGTCTTTAACCTGGAACCCAATGGGTTCAATTATGAGAACTAGGGAGGAACAGGCAGAGATTAATATTGGAACAATACCCAAAGGCAGTTCAGGGGCCCTTAGAGCATGTGGCGCATGGCTCTCTGTATGTATATATGGAGTCCTTGGTTCCCATAGTCACTTAAGGAATTTCCTGTGTGAATAAATTGACTTGTTTAAAATTTTCTGCTTTATTCTCCACAGTTATAAAAGAGGAGAATACCCAAACCCCAGATCATCATTGCCTTAGGTCATTTTTATCCACAGATATCTTCTTGCTCTATCTAGATGGCTTCAATTATGTGGCATGAGAGAGTCATAGAAGAAAATACATGTTTGGCCTTAATGCTAATGTGTATTAGAAGTAACTAGAAACCACGTGTCATAAGGAACAAATGAAATGAGGTAGCTGAAATTCTTGCTTAAGTGTTCAGTATATAATATGTCTAGATCAAGTTAGAGTAAGCCATTTTAACTATCAGTATCTAGAAAATTCTAATTAGAGAGAAAAAAAGGTGAGTAGCTTTGTAGACAGCTATCGTTAAACACACAAAGTCTCTCTCTCACACACACATACACACACAGACATAAAAAAAGGATAATTAATAAATTTTAGTTTTTGAGACTGGACCTCATTCTATATCCCAGGCTAGGCTCTTACTGTTGATCCTCCTGCCTCAGCCTTCTAAGATCTGGTATTGATTTATTTCTGTAACAATTCACATATGGATGTCAACTCTTCAGTTTGTGTTATAAGTACCCTGACATGTTATTTAAGTGAGTATGTATCACATTGGACATTTGTGATTATTGCCTTTTTAAATTGTACACATAACTTAGAAGTAACAGATACAAACTTAAATGAAATTCATTTTGAAGTTATTTGCAAGTTTTATTATAAATTATACATTTTTATTACTCTACGTATGGACTAACATGGACAGTGCTCTATCAAAAGTACAGTTTCATTCTTAACCCCAAATCTTTAATTAACATTAGGCAAGATCTAAACATAGACATATGAATTCATAAAACTTTTCTTTCTCCTCTCTGATTGAACCTCAGCCCTGCCTTCCTTTTTCTGTTAGTGGACCTCAGCGGAAGCACGAAATGCTTTCCAGAACATAGATTTAAATGAGGCGCCTGCTCAGTGGGCTTACAACCTAATTAGACAGAGACAGTTGACCAACATATGCCCACAGACTACAGTTGGCCACTTATTTATTCCCTAATTAACATAAAGCAGCAGGAGGACAAGCCCGCCTGTGCTCCATGCTCGAGAAAGTCTGTGTGCCCTGTAGAACTCTGTGGGAAGCAAGACTGCTTCCTCGGTGGGGGCTTTCTGTGTGCTTCCTCTGGTTCCTTGCTTGTCTCCATAATTAATATTCCCAGGCATATCTTGCTGAGACTGTATTTGGCCAAGCAAACAAACCCCCGCAGCACAGCGGAACCATTTGCTTCAGCCGTCATGTTGATCAGGTCACTGGATGGTGGATTCCAACGTTGTACATCCAACTCTCTTGAGAGCTCAGCCAACGTGTGCCAAGTGGCTTCTCTACAATTGAGTGATTCCGTAATTCCAGCTACAAGGAGGGCTCCCTCCTAAGAGTTTCGATTATAAAGGCCATGTGATTTCTTTCTTCTAATCTTCTTTTAGTTTTAAAATTGTTCCCGCTCTGTTTTCAGACGATTCTCGAAACAACCTAAAGCGACAGAACTCACAGTGCTTCAGTATTTGTTTTTTAAATAAGGGTTTGAATTTATTATGATTTGAGATAAAGGTTAATTCTGAAATACATGCCAAGGTCCCACAAATACTTGCTTTAAGGATCTCAAGAAGGTGATGAATGAGGTTGCTTCTCGTTACTGTTTACCTGTGGAGGAGGAAGCAAGCAAGAAAATTAAAGGAAAGCAAGGTAAGGCTAAGATTGCTAAAGCTACAAGCCCCAAGAGAACCTGGGTCTGCCTGTCTATTACTTTCTTTAACATCCTGTTCCATTCTGACTTGCTTCGTGTTGACTTAACAAGAGGAACTTTGAGTTTCAGTATTATGAAAATAAAAATTTCACAGCTTTAGTGCTGCAAGTTTATCACCTGTGGTTCTTTTATCTCTTTGGTATGGTTCTCCCCTTTTCATTTACTATTCCTAAATAAAAGAGCAATGTCAGTTGGGCTGTGGTGCGCACGCCTTTAATCCCAGCTCTCGGGAGACAGAGGCAGGTGGATCTCTGTGAGTCTGAAGCCAGCCTGGTCTACAAGAGCTAGTTCCAGGACAGGCTCCAAAGCTACAGAGAAACCTCATCTCAAACAAAACCAAAAAAAAAAAAGAAAGAAAAGAAAAGAAAACAAGTCAACATTGGCAAGTATAAGTTTATTTAATATCACTTATCTTCATTTAACATTTATTTTTAAATTTTTGACCTAGGATCTTGTTCTGTAGACTAAGCTGGCTTTGAGCTTCCAGTGAGCTTCCTGCCTCAGGGCCCAAGTGTTGGGATTACAAACAGGAGCTGCCAGGCCTAGATTGTTGCTTTAACTGCTTAATGTTAGTTTTTTAAAAATCACATACTGCCATTGCGGGGTGACATCACCACACTTTGCAGTAAACAGGAAAGCAACACGGTAAATATGGAACAATTAGATTCCAAAGGCGGCAACTTCATACTCATTGATGCTAGTACTAAAACATTAGTACTAATTCCGAATCTGCAGACTTACTGCCTTGATTATGAAATAGGAAACAATAGGTAGTTCTAGTCAAGGAATTTTTAAAATAAACTTTTAGACTTAATGAGATCAAAATGGGACTGTCTTCACAAGGCAAGTGAAAAACAAACGCCTGAATCAGAATACTAAAACTGAAACAAACCCCACATATCATTCATTTGTAAAATGCTCTGCAGAGTTCTAGCAATGGCAGCATTATTGTTTGATCTGGTTGAGTTTTTATAAGTAGATTACCCATATTTTAGTGTTTGAACATTATTGAAATATGTTTTTGATCTTAAACCCTCCTTAGAAATAAAAAGATAGAAATGTTGTTTCATGCAGATGCTTAGCTTCAGTTCTGTCTCAATGCTCATCTGGCCATGTACATTTCAACGAAAAATGTAGCTAAAGAAGTTTCATTCATTTTAATGTAAGTCATTACATTAGGAAATTTAATACAATTTGTTCTTATTCTCCCTCCCCCCTCTCTTCAGTGTTCATCAGGGCAATTACCTGCAGTGAGACATGAAATCCACCCAAATTGATCTAACCTCAGGGCCTCCTCCAAGCATGCTGGAGAATCAGGGCTTTGTCACCTCTGAGGATAGAATTCATTTGGATTTGATATCATTTGCCTCTAGGACTTGGCATTTATTTGCTTTTTGGCTGACTTATTTTAGCTTAATATGATATATATGTCCCTTATTACAGTTTTGAATTTGGTGTTTTAAAAATCAAAGCAAATTAAAACTCTTCAAGGAATAAGCAGACCCTCCCACATAACAAAATCATTAAAATTACAGTGAAAAAGTTAAATCAAAGTTAGGAAGCATAGTTTAACAGTATAGTAAACATAGTTTAACAGTAATAGTAACAACTTGGTTCCTAAAATCCAAGCTCTAAGTTAATGTAACTGATACACATTTCCTAAGAAATAGCTGTTTGTATATAATTACAGCTATAAGCAAACTAGTCCAACAAAATGCCATAGCTGTGTTGGCATCTATAAGATGTGGCTGTTTGGGTGGCACTTAATAGGTAGAAGCAGAATTTCTGGGTGCCTGCCAGCTGGCCAGCTGTCGACAGTGCCCATAGAGAATCAGAACAGTGGGATCTTTTGGCACATCCAATTACAACGAACAACCTTCCAACCCTGTTTTAGGTTACAGCAGGAGATAACATTACCAAAAGGCTGCATTAATTGATTTAATTCTGAGAACTTGGGGTATTTGAAGCTATGCATGAGAATATCTCTCCTGGAGCATTCAGGAGAAACATGGGTGATTGAAATGATGGTTCCTTTTATCACAGGTGCTTTGTTCAGCATTAGGAGTGGTATAATCATCAGGCAATCCTTGCTTTATGTGTCATATGAAATAAGACATTAAATAAGACGTTTGTCACAAAGATCTCTAAAGAATACGTTGTTTTGTTGTTGGGATGTGGAGATGGGTAGTTCTTCATGTGGACACCAGATCAGTTTGTTCCTAGAAGAGCATCATCTGTGTTGAGTCTCATGGAGAGACATTCTGCTTTTGAGAGAATGGAGTTAAGATTGAAGGGTGTGCTTGGCATAGGGTCAGGTGGACTAGAATTAGTGAGATAATTTAGAGAATTGGAGGAAACTGTGCATCACCTGACACCTACAGTTGGCCTCAACAAATACTTTGTCCTTGGTATTTTCTTTAGAAATCTAGGGTTATGTCAAAGAGAACCAGGAACAGATTTTAAGTTAAAGAGTTAAAATGAAACACCATGGTAGGAAAGCAGATTTAGAAATATCTGGGAGAAATGTCTTGAATAAGACAGTGGGGAAGGCACACTGCCTTCATACCGCAAATGGGGAAGGAACCCCACTAAACTAAGGCAGATGGGACATATATGTAGACAGAGGTCACTGCACAGTGTGGATACACACTAAGGAAAAAGGTATTGGATATTTTGTTCTGTAAACATCACAGACCAAGATGGCGCATCCTATTGCATATCTAAGCGATGAGAAGTTTGCTTCTGAATATGTGGATGGTAACCTGTTATTCCTAGGGCCATGTAGATCAAAACAACATGATAGTCAATAAAACATAAGAGAAATGGTATCATCAGGAGGAGATAGACATGAGATGAAGAAGACTGCTGCTCATGTAATATAGCACACTATTTAACAGTAAACATTTTAATGAGTAGGAGAGTATACCTGAACAATGATTAAAAATAAATGCATAGGAAATACACTAACCTAAAAAAACACTTATCATTATCTATCAAGTGCCTTTATGACCTATGCCCTCACGTAACTCATACTGCAGTAGGTTTGTATGACTAATGCTGTGTCCTGACTTGATGTCCATTGTAATCTTACAGGACCCCATCTTCCGCATGTACCCTTTACCATGGCACTGTTTTTCAGTACAGAGTTGCAGTTCATTTTGATGAAGCAGAGGAAACAAAGGAAACCTCAAGATGATTTTAATGTATCGTATCTATAAATAAGGTATTCATCATCCCTGCTTTCTTTTTAAAGATATGTCATAATTTGCATGCATACATGGGTGTGCCAGAAGCCTATCAAAACAGAGCAGTGGCAGCATAAAACCTAACTCTGTCCTTTTCCAAAGTGCTAAAGTGACATGACAACAGAACAGCCACGTTGAGCAAAGCCACTAACACGAAGAGTAGCAGGAGTGAGACCTGGGTTTGAAGGAAGGAAAACAGTGATTCTTGAGACATTCGACACACTGACATGGTGGTCTCCATGCATATGAGGATCCTTCTCAAGGGGAAGTGCTCAGTGAGTTTCACAGTCTGTGGAAGAACTGAGGAGTGAGGACTTCAGCTGATGTGGTGGCACAGAGTCACCAAATACCTATGTGATTAGTGTGGCATGACTAAATATTTCCCCCTCATTTTAAAAGTCTGAACACAACTATACCTCTAGTGGGCTCATAGGAGCTGAGAACCAGTCTGGCTAAAGCCATGAGAAGGTCATTATATCACTTTTGGTCTGAGGCAATAGTAGATATGACAAGCTTTTGAGGTATTTCCTTTCTCTCTAGAAGAACGAGCATAAGATTTAAAATGACTAATATTCCATCTTCATGAGATCCTAAGTGGATGGGAGACATGGGGTTTGATCAGTGACAGGCATGCTTCATTTACATATGTTTTTTTTTTTAGTTTTGAAAGTATATATGATACAATTACATCATTTCACCTTCCTTTCCTTTCCTCCATATCTTCCCTTATACCCTTTCCCAATCTCTTTTAAATTCATAACTTCTTTTATAATTGTTGTTACATGCATATATGTATATATTTATACATGTACTCCTTAAATGACATGCTCAGTCTGTATAATAAAGTCTCACCAATACAATTACCCAAACATGAGCTGAACAAAGATAACAATAACCATGCCAAAGTGGTCAAGGGAACGACCAAAAGACTTAGATTGTTTTAATGTGGATTGAGTTTAATAATGAGTTTATAATGGAGTTGCCTGTTGGTGTGTGAAAATCAACTGTGGCTTGATGGTCGCAATCTGTGGTGGAACTGAGAATCCCACCTTACTTTTCACTACCTGGAAGCATCCTTTATTCCTTGTGGTCTATAGGAACTAAATTTGGTTAAGAGCACTGACTGCTCCTCCAGAGGACCTGGGTTTAGTATCTAGCGCCCATATGGCAGTTTACGGCCATCTGTAATTCCATTTCCAGGGGCTCTGTCACACTCTTCTGACCTCTATGGACATTGAATGCACTGCATGCTCAGACATATATTCAGGCAAACATTCATATACTTAAAATAAAAATAAATAAAAATTTTTAAAATAATTTTAAAGAAGTTATCTCAAATTTAAAAGATATTATGGAAGAGAGCAGAAGCAAACATCAAAATACAGGTTAACATGATGTCTCTGAAGGTAAAGGTGTTCTCTTCCAAACCTTCATGGTCAGTTTGATCCCTGGGATCCTCTTGGTAGCAGGTGACAATCAAACCTCCTGCAAGTTGCCCTCTGAATGTCTTACTCAGTCTTATGCACACGCGCACACACACACACACACACACACACACACACACACACACACACACACACACACACACAAATAAATAAATAAATGAATAAATGTTCTTACTAAATCAAATTATAAGAAATTAATAAGGAAGTGTATCATGAGGAGACATTTTCTAAGAAACTCAAAGATAGGACATTGTCAAAGAAATACTATAATATTTCCAGGATGGAAAAAAAGGCTTTTATGTATAAAGTATCCAATGTTGCCTAGAAAAGATAAATCATATACATTATTATATCATCATCAATATTTGAACATTAGAGGCGAGAAGAAAGGTCCCCAAATAGGAGACTTGCCTCAAAGGTTGCAGAATCAAAAGTGATTAAGAATCATTAACTTCTCTTAAAATTGCTTACATATTCCTCTAAATATTACATTCTAATGTAACTAGTGACTTAGAATTTGTGTTTATTAAATTGGCCAAAAATGTCAATCAACAGATGAATGGGAAAATAAAAATGTTTCTCATACACAATGGAATTTTATTGAGCTACAGATAAAAATGAAACTGCAGGAGAATGTATGGAATTGAAAATATTATATGAAGTGAGGCAATGCAAACACAGAAGAAAAAGCTGTTCTCATTCATAGGTAGATGTTAACCTGTGTGTGTGTGTGTGTATGTGTGTGTGTGTGTGTGTATTTGTGTGCAAATGAATGTGGGTAAATGGCAGAAAACTATAAAGAATTCCCTGAGAAGGGTCAAGTGAATCTTAAAATTGATGTAAGGGTGGTAATAAACACGTGTGATATTGATATGAAAGTGCAAAGGGAATTTGGGACATCAAGGATTTAAGTAGGTAGTGGGATAAGGGAGATGAGGGAGGGATGGAGAAGTCAGTCAAAAACAAGTATGTATGAAAATAGCATAAAGAAACTTCTATTTTGCATGCATAATAAATAAAATAAAAATGAGGTCAGGTAGATGACTCTTTCAGTAAAATGTTTGTGGCACAAGCATGAAGACCTGAGTTCAAACCCCACCATCCCATGTAAAATTGTCAGACCACAAGGACCCTGAAACCTGGCACCATGGAAGTATTGATGCTGTGACAGAGAATAACCAGTTTAAGTGAATCAGTGAGCTTTAGGCTCAAAGAGGGAAAAAAATCTTTTGAGGACAAAATGTAGTTTGCTCATTTTTATTTATAATCTCAGGTGTTTAACCATCAGTAGGGTCTTATTTAATGTTTATCAAAGGGTTTATGACTACAAGAGCCATAGGATTAGAAAAAAAATATGTTTTAGAAATTTAAAAGATTGCTTCCCAAATTTAAAAAAAAAATCAGTGAATAAGTTGTAAGGTTTTATTGATCAAACTACTCTGCAACTCCAACCAAAGAAATGAGAATAGAAAAATAGCATTTAAAACACTGAATGTTTCAAACCAATAACTTTTTAAATCTGCTAAAGTAGATGGGAAGAAAAAAGAAATCAAATTATGTACTAATAAAAAACCCATGTGATTGGTGAAGAACAATTACATAGTCATAGCAATAAAACATCTTGATATTTAGTTAACCAAGTATTATGATGGGTGACAGTAAAGAGAAAAAGTGAAGTTCAGAATGCAAAAATGCCACCTCCTGCCTCACATTAACAGAAAGTCAACTGATCGAAACCAGTCACAGTGACGTGGTAGATGGCACGATTAATTGCTGTTTTAAATAAGACAGAAATACCACTGCAAAATATAAAAGCATTCAAAATGTTGGTCTTTTTAATTTTTCTAAAACGTATTCTGTTCAGCTGCTGGCAGGAAGACTAACGATTTGTAATCTTTCTTTGCATTAAATCTATAGCATTGATGCTTCCTGGCAAAAACAAACAAACAAAGCTATACATGGTAGAAAGTAAGGTTTCACTTGAGCCAAGAAAAATCTTATTGAAGCCCAAGTTTGTTTGTCTTTTTCACACTGTGTTTTATGTATGCATGGAAGCAGCTGGGATCTGCAGCATCACAGAAAGCACTGTGAAGTCCTGTGGAAGTGCTGGCGTATGTCTCTGGAACCTTCTTATGTCCTCTCTAGGCGATCAGCAGCTGGACACTGTGCACCTTTGTGAGGACCACAATAGTCTTATAATTCTCCCACCCACACTGTCAGACATCTTTGGCATCCTACTTTATCTGTTTCTTTCCTTGTGTTGAGAAACTCTCTCCCTCCATCCAACCATGTTTAACTCACTGCTCTCACCTTAGCACAGAGATTAATCCCTGATCTTCCTGTTTCGATAACACACTTCTATGACAGGCTCCTGTAGTGCTGTTTGCCTCTTCCACAACAAACACAATATGTTGCCAAAATATTTTGTATCTTCTTTTTTTGATGTGGTTTTATTTTGTTCTTGGTTTTGAAGTTGTATTGAATTTTTGTTTATTTTTCGAGAAAGCACTTAAAGTTGGGTGAGTTGAGGGGTGAAAGGTTCTAGAGGGACTTGGGGGAGGGGAATATGATAAAATATATTTTAATTTGAAAATTGTTTTAAATAATGAAAAATATAATAAAAATGAAGACAGCTTTGTGTTTACTCTCCATTCAATTAGCATATAATGATTAAACCAATCCAATTGATGGCATCTTGGTAATTACATCTATTTTTTTCTTGTAATGTTAAAGCTGAAGTTTAATGGATAATAATTGTAATGCATTCATTGTTGATTTTTTCTGATATCTGGATAAAACAAGCCTACGTCACAGACTCAGATGCATGGATTTCCTTTAGTTTTTCCCATTTTACTTCATAGCTCACCCCATCCGACATCATCAAAGCCATTTATATTTAGTAGAAGGAACCTGAAGCCAATCCTGAACACAACAGTTTTACTTCCAAACAGTACCACACTGTGATCTTGACAATCGTTCAAAGACTTAGCCTTCTGTAGCTTGGAACATATTGTCACCAAGGAGCAGAGATTCATACAGCAGCCAAGGAAACCAAATAGCCGACTGAATGGCTGATGGTGACCAAATATTGATTGAACTTTCCTGTTTACTTGTAGAGATAAATGATTGAAACCAATAGTTATCTATCTACTACTCAAGAAACTTAAAATTTCTTTTAAACGATATAATTAATTTTTTAAATGAAGAAATAGCAAGTGTATCAGTATTTGAGTACAAAGTATTACTATTTCACTCTGGAACTTTAGAAATATTTTAAGAAAATACTTTTAGCAAATGCTTTACATTCCTGGTTTTGAAAGTTTAAGGATGCTATTTAGACTGGAAACAAATACAGCTCCCAAGCCTCCCTGAAGCCGATGTCATCGTATTCTGAAACACCACTATCTTTTGCTGTGTCTTTAAATTACCTCTGTCTTCAAATTAAAATGGATTACTGTCATGGAAGGGTGTCTACCCCCCACTTCACATTAATAAGTGTATGATACATTCTTTTAATTGTGTTTGCTGATCTAAATGTTCGCATCCCCTTCATAATCATCTTTGTATATTTTCAGGGTAAATGCTGGAGGGACTCCAATTTGAAGTGTTAAATTATCAAGTGAAATTATAAGAGCAATTTATAAGAGATCGCTGGAAATTAAAATACAAAAACTGCTTAAGGTAAAATGCATGGGGGACTCTAGCTGTCACCCTGAGACCCCATGGAACAGATGGAAGTGACTTTCCGGCTTCTGCCTGCTACCTGCTGTTTAATTATACCCTAATTAATTAAAGCAAAGACTCCTGTGTGGTTCACTAGGCGTGAGCAGGAGAGCAGTCAGAGACAGAGAGAGAGAGAGACACTCGTCAATTCAAAAGACTTCCAAATTACGGCTAATAAGCTCAGGAAGGCAACTTTCACCCACCCCTTGTGGTCATTTTAGGAAAACAACTATCACAAAAGGTGGGCTACCTTAACACAGAGGCAAGGGTATGGCTACTTTGCCCATATGTTATTACTTTTCTAAATATCATTAACGAATAATTTAGAAAACAGGTCGAGGCTGCTGCATTGTGCAAGAAGTTAAATTCAGCATATGTTTGCTTGTGATTAAAATCAATTCTCACATTCTGCTTTTTACAAAACATTGGACTTCTAACTTGAAGTTTTAGCAAGTTATCCTAGGCTGGGAAAACCTCTTACAAAAATACCAGTTAAGATAGAGCATAGCATGGTGAATAGAAGATCAGTGGGGAGGCACAGTGCTAAACATGGATGCTCAGTCCCAGTATTTCCATGGCATGCTTCCAGTAGGGTTGTATCAATATTTACATATATATTTGAGGTGAAATCCTTAGCTAGGGAAATCTTTGAGCATGTGACTTTGCGTCCAGAAACTCCTATGTTCTCTGAAAATGTCAGATGATAGTCTTTTTTTCCTTTTTCCTAATTGTTTGAAAAGAATTTTTAGAGTCATAAGAAATCCAATTCCAAATATTGTGCAATATATTTCTGGTATTATGTCAAATTAATCAGCAACTTACTAACACATGTGTTAGAAATGGGTCTACAATAGGCATGCTTGCAATAGATTTTAGTTTCCTTGGTTGCTACATATGTATCCCTAAGAAATTTAAAATTTCAAGTACAGTTGTTAGTATAAAAAGGATTATTTGTGATATCCATTAATATCAATGTGAGTTACTGCTACCATTGGTTATTTAGTTAGATGGAACCACAGGTTCTCTTCAGTCTTATATTAAAGTCTAGGAAGAATTATCAATTTACATTAGATTACTTGGAAACATTAAATAAACAATGTGTTATTAGTCAGGGCTGGCTGTTCTGTATATGGAGTATTACTCAGAAAACCAGGATACGGGCTCAGAAATTCAATCACCTTCACGTTTGAACAGTATTGTGCCTGGGTACTATGTGATGTACTATAAGGATATACATACATATGGCTCTTTGAGCCTAGCTCTCTAGTGTGCTGATATTATTTTGTTCTTTGTCTTTAAATACTGAAAATAAGCAGCATATGTTAGGAAAAAAACCACATTAAACAGAAAGCAGTATATAATTACATCCTAATTTACTTATAAAAGGTGATATGGGTATATGCAGATAATTAGCCACGCTTTTTGTATTATAGACTGTTTTTTATTGTCTCCTTTCATTGAACTAACAAAATTCCAAGGGATGGCCTAGAAGGAGCTAAGATGGACAACCTTTTGAATAAATACATCACTGATACAGAAGTAATAAATGGGTAGAGATGAAGAACATTCCCCCTCTTCCCAAGAAAAAGTCCAACACAGTATTTATTATCAGGAAATGTGATAGTAATGACCACACGTAAATAAATACCTACGCATTCTAGTGAAATGTTTTCCATATCTTAGGGCCTCAGAAATTTACTATCCTGGTGAGAAACATAGGTATCTATCCTATTCCAGACTCTAAAGGCAGCTTAGCATGGCTACCAAATGGCAGCTCCTTACTGACAACTGAAGCTGCCAGTCATCTATTCCGGGGCTGTACTATTGTATGCAGGAACTTGATGGTTTCATGGAGAAGTGACCCAGGACCTTTGTATTTTGTGTGCAGTCTTATCTGTATACCAACTGTGGCCTTCTGTTTGGCGTTTCACTTTTTAGAAAGAAAAAATAGGACCAAAATCTAGAGGAAGTCATATAGTTCTCTGACCTGAGCATTGTCAGTTACTACTTTCGTGGCTTCAGACTGAGTTTGTGGGTAAAATAACTGCTGGTGAATGTATATAAATAATAATCTTAATATTTTGTCCAAAGTTACAGATTCTTGCTCCATCTGGAAGGTAGTATTCTCAGAATTGTAGTTATGAGGTCCAGAGAAAGGGAGAAGGGAAGGCCAGGAAAGAAGAAAACACAGAAACTCAGAGAATTAGGAAGAGAAATAAAATAAATCATCTTTAGTTTTCCCCAGATCCCATTATTATTGTCCTTCTCTTGTGTCTTATATTAGCCAATGTTAAAGCATCCTACATATTTTCTGTAGTCAGCTCAGCATTGGCAGCTCCTCTGTGGTGTGAAGTGTTCTGTCTTTCCGGGTAAACTGATCTCTTTTCACTCAGGAGTCCACCTTCAATCAAGGTTTCACTTCATTGATTTTCTTTAGAGGATGATGAAAATTTTGCTTCTAGAATATTTGGTATCGGAGGCTGGGGACATTTATTTTCACTTTCAAAACGTTAACTTGTAATGCATTCAAATATTTTAGGTTCTATTACATTTTATCTTTAATCTTTAAGTTCTTCTCATAGACACCATGCATATTGACATGGTAGCCAGTGAACTTTGAGGGGAAACTGTAGATTAAATATTTTTATTATGTCTTTATGAAAATGCATGTAATTGTATATTGTAGTAGTTTGCCGTTAAGCATATTTTTTTTTGCCTTCTCATTTGTCCTTTTTCCCCCCTCTTTTTCTATTTCCCTACCCTCACTTTATTCTGCAGAGGGTTATTTCAAACTGTAACAGCCTTTTCATTAAATAAATTGGAAGCAGTGGCAAGTGGCAATTGACAAGAGAGTGGAAAAGCAAAAGAGTTGAAGATGCCTTGTGGGTTCTTTCCTGACATCCATCGACCCTTTGGGCAGGGTCTACATTCTTTCAAAGCTGCAGGGTATTCAAGGAGACTGCTCTTGGTCTCCAGCTCTCCCTCTATTCCACAGGCACATTCTCTTCTCCTTGCTTCTTCAAGAACATTTGTAACAGTTACATGGATTTTGTTTTCCAAAGGTGAGTCTTCCACACACTTGGCAAGCACTCAGCCCCTGAACTAGATCACCTGCTCCATTGTTTGCTGCTGATTTAGTCAATTAAGTACACACTTCCTCTCTTCTTTCAACTTACCTATTTATAGACTGTGTTTTGGGGGTTCAAATACTGAAATTTGTAGAGTTGTGGATTTCAATTTGCCAAATATCTAACTATACTTAGCATAAGACTAACACCTGACAGTCTATATTTCTTTCTGAATCTGTTCTTTTCCTTTGACTAAGATAAAACACAGAGTTTAATAGATAATAGGAACTGAAGTTTTATATAAAATTTATAGATTATAGGATGTACTAGTGCTTTTATACACTACGAAGGCACAATGGTGTTTATATTTATTTGCAATACAGTGCTTAATAATTACTTATTATATCTACCTCATCTTTTTAAAAAAAGTTCATTTCGGTCTGAGTATTTTGGGGTGTCATGGATATACATAAAAATAAATTTATAAAAGTAATTTGATTAAGATATTTCAAATTTCTTCTCTTTAGGACACTGACTTTTTAAATGTTACTTTAAAAATGTCTTTCCCCCTTGCTTTTATAAAATAACCTGACAAAAGTACTTTAAGGGTATATAAGTATACTTTGCTTATAAAGCAGCCAGTCACACTGCAGGCACTATAAAGGGAAAAAGGCAATAAAGCAATGAATGAATGCTTGCTGCTGCTCGGCTCCCTTTCTCCACTTATATAGTCCAGGATCCCAGCCACAGAATGATGCCACCTAGAGTGTGTAAATCTTACCTTAATTAATGTCATCAAAATAATCTCCCATAGGCATGCCCAGAGACCTGTCTTCCAGGTGATTCTAGATTCCATCAGGTTGACAATAGCAATGATTCTAATTCTAATCCTTGTTATCTTGACCTTCACATCATTTTCAAACTGTATTCTTCCCATGTCCACATAGGCTCATGAACATGTTATAATGTAAAATGCACGAGTCCAACTTTAACAATCTTCAATAATCTTTAAAATTTTCAATTGTTTCAAAAGTCCAAACTAGTTTAATTATGAGTATTTTTCTTAGTTGCTGCTATATTGTGAAGAGACACCCTAACCAAGGCAACTCTTATGAAAGAAAGCATTTCACTGAGGCTTGCTTACAGTTTCAGATGTTTAGCCCATTATCATGATGGCAGAGCATGTCAGCATGCAGGCAGGTGCTGGAGCAGTAGTTGAGAGCTACATCCTGATATGTAGGGAGAGAGAGGGAGAGAGAGAGAGAGAGAGAGAGAGAGAGAGAGAGAGAGAGAGAGAGAGAGAGGAGTTGGGCCTGGCATTGACTTTTGAAACCTCTAAGCCCACCCCTAGTGACACACTTTCTTTAACAAGGTCATATCTACTCCAAAAGGCCATACATTCTAATCCTCCTAATCCTTTCAAATGGTCCCACTTTCTGCTGACTAAACATTCAAATATATGAGCCTATGGGGGTCATTCTTATATAATGGTATAAAATAAAAATTGCATTCTAAAATAGGAGAATCCAATCTAAAATCCAAAACTGCATTCTAAAATAGGAGAATCCAAAAGTCTAAAATCTATCAGCAAAAGATACCAAATCTTTGAGCTTTGTGTCTGGCATCTGGGGCTTGTAATGAAATTGGCTGAGGGGCTTGAGTAGTCCCATCATTTCAACTCTGCTTCCTGCAGCAGACATAGTTTCTCTCTTTGGCAGGCTTACTCCATATCCATAACTCTCTTGGTGAACTTGACACATTACTGGTATCTCTACCAGTACAGATTCTCTGTAGCAAACTAGACTCATACAACGGCCTCTCAAGGCCTCTTTATAGGAACTCCAATCTTACCACACGTTGCCTAGCCTCAGCTGTTCTCTGACTCCAAGAGCCCCCTCAATCTTGTATTTTCTATGCTTCCCTAAATCAGGATTCTGTGGATAACACTGCCAATTTCTTTGAACATTTTATTATGGAGCCTGGCTCCCTTTGGGCTACAGTTATGTTTGCTGAAATTGGGGAAATGCTTTCCTATGTAGTTGCTTTGGAGCAGCATGGAAGGCCTTCATTTAGGCTTTCTTTCTTCAAATGAATTTGGACCTATGGAGTCTCTGATAGACAGGGCTTGGACCTCAGGACAGTGTTCCTGTTGTGGAATGTATAACACAGGTGGTTTATCTTCGGGGTGTTGATCTCTTTAACAGTAACAGTTGCTTTCTCAGCACTATCCCGAATGTTCCCTTGTCTTGAAATTTTCTCCACCAAATAAATTAGTCCATTACTTTTTTCTGTTAAATTCTATTTATTTATTGAGCTATATATTTTTCTCTGCTTCCCTCCCTTCCTCCCCTCTCTGCTTCTACCCTTTCCCATGATCCCCACACTCCCAATTTACTCAGGAGATCTTGTCTTTTTCTTCTTTCCATGTAGATTAGATCCATGCATGTCTTTCTTAGGGTCTTCTTTATTATCTAGGTTCTCTGGGATTGTGAATTGTAGGCTGGCTTTTCTTTGTTTTATGTTTAAAAGCCACTTATGATGAGTGCATATTCTATTTGTCCTTCTGGGTCTGAGAAATCGTCATACTGATACCCAAAGGGGCTGTACCAGTTTATATTCCCACCAGAAATGGAGGAGTGTTCCCTTTACCCCACATCCTCTCCTGCATAAGCTGTCATCAGTGTTTTTGACCTTGGCCATTCTTACAGGTGTAAGATGGAATATCAGAGTTGTTTTGATTTGCATTTCACTGATGGCTAAGGATGTTGAGCATTTCCCTAAGTGTCTTTCAGCCATTTTCGATTCCTCTGTTGAGAGTTCTCTGTTTAGATCTGTACCCCATTTTTATTGGTTTATTTGTTCTTTTGATGATCAATTTCTTAAGTTTCTTGTATATTTTGGATGTGAGCCCCCTGTCTGATGTGGGGTTGGTGGAGATCTTTTCCCATTCTGTATGCTGCTGTTTTGTCTTGTTAATGGTGTCCTTTGCTTTACAGAAGCTTTCCTGCTTCAGGAGGTCCCATTTATTAATTGTTGCTCTCAGTGTCTGTGTTACTGGGGTTATATTTAGGAAGTGGTCTCTTGTGTCAATGCATTCAAGTGTACTTCCCACTTTCTCTTCTATGAGGTTCATTGTGGTTGGTTTTATGTTGAGGTCTTTGATCCCTTTGGACTTGAATTTTGTGCATGGTGATAGATACAGATCTATTTTCATTCTTCTACATGTTGATACCCAGTTATGCCAGCATCATTTGTTGAATATGCTTTCTTTTTTCCATTTTACATCTTTTGCTTCTTTGCCAAAAATCAGGTGTTTGTAGGTGTGTGGATTGATATCTGTTTCTTTAATTCAATTCCATTAGTCAACCTGTCTGTTTTTATGCCAATACCAGTTTGTTTTCAGTACTGTAACTCTGTAGTAACATTTGAAGTCAGGGATTGTGATGCCTCAAAAAGTTCCTTTTTTGCAGAGGATTAACTCAAGTTCTAAACACATAGGCAAAATGAAGACAGGTTTTGACCAAACTATCACATGTAGGTCACCTCATAAATTCCTGGAATGAAAATAGATCCATATCTATCACCATGCACAAAAAACTATATATGCAAAGTGGTTACCAAAACTCCTACATACAATATATCACCAGTGTCATTTGTGGACTTGGTTTTCTTATTGTGTTTATTTCAAAGCAGAGACCTAAAAGTAATGGAAATAAGACTTGGTTGAAGAGAAGTCTTAAAAAATGTGGTAAACATGCTGAAGTGTGTAGCTCTTCATGAGTGATGGTTTCTGGTAGGCAGATGGGAAAGGCTCAGTTTTCTTTAAGGTACTGGCCCCTGGGAGTTTGACTATGCTTCAAGGAGTATATGCGCAGCACAAATTGAACTGATTTTTTGTTTTGTTTTGTTTTAGGGATGATGGGCAGGTGGGCCTGAGAGAAATGGGAAGCAAATGTGATCAGGGTGCATTTTATGAAATGCCCAAATGATTATTAAAAATATTTTATCTCTTGTTTCTATAATTCGCTCGGCTTGTGTTTTATAATTCAATAAAAAAAATAGAGAGGTTGTGGGGAAAGGGAACACTTCTGCATTGCTGGTGGGAATGCAAGCTGGTATGGCTTCTTTGGATGTCAGTGTGGCGATTTCTCAGAAAATTAGGAAACAGCCTTTCTCAAGACCCAGTAATATCACTTTTGGGTATATATCCAAAGGATGCTCAATCGTGCCACAAGGACATGTGCTCAACTATGTTCATAGCAGGTTTGTTTGCCATAGCCAGAACCTGAAAACAACCTAAATGCCCTTCGACCAAACAAGGAATAAGGAAAATGTGGTACATTTACACAATGGAGTACTACACAGCAGAAAAAATAATGGCATCTTGAATTTTGCAGGCAAATGGATGGAACTAGAAAACATAATTTTGAGTGAGGTAACCCAGACACAGAAAGACAATTTTCACATGTACTTACTCATAAGTGATTTTTCACCATAAAGCAAAGAAAACCAGCCCATAAATCACAATCCTGGAGAACCTCGACAACAATGAGGACCCTAAAAGAGACATACATGGATCTAATCTACATGGGAAGTAGAAAAAGACAAGATCTCCTGAGTAAATTGGGAGCATGGGGACCTTGGGAGAGGGTTGGAGGAGAGGGGAGAGGTAGGGAGGGGAGCAGAGAAAAATGTAGAGCTCAATAAAATAATAAAAAATATTTTATTAAGGAAAATCACAGGCTGTAGCTAGGTCATCATTGTTGTTTCACTTATTCTCTCACACCTGTTTGCTATGAAGTACAAATTGTTTTGAGATAAGTACTGTAATCAAGGATAGGGCAATTATTCAATTAAATTCATAATTTCTTTAGCTCTCGATTTGTTCTTTTGTAAAAAGTTAGAAAAACAACCAGATATTCTACCTACCATTATTCTACCTACCATTAAAGATAACCATTAAAGTGATATATTTTAAATGTCTCAAAACAATGTTCATCAGAGCAAATTTAAAAATACTGGTAATCATGAGCCAGGGAGCAATTGAGAGAAAAAACCAGTAAGCACTGTTCCTCTGTGATCTTGTTCCAAGTTCTTGCCTTGAGTTCCCTCCCTAATTTCCCTCAGAGATGAGTTGTGATTTGGGAATTTAACCAAATAAGCCCTTTCCGTCCCGAGTTAAAAAAATAAAATAAGAATATTGACTATTTATATTTTAAGTTTAATTAATTAACTAATTAACAAAGTTTTGATACAGGGTGTCACTCTGTAACCCAGGCAGGCCTGAAACCTGTAACAAGTGTCCTAAACTCAGCCTCCCACGTGCTGAGATTACAGAATTGGGCTCCTATATCTGACTTAAAAGGGTCCCAGTAACTGCCTTAAACTGTGACGAAAAGAAATATTTTCCTAAAGAGAAACAAAGAAACATTACACTTTTTTTCTAGAAGATCATATGTTGGTTTATTTGTGTTTCAAATAAAGAAGCAAAAATGTGAATAATAGGATATTAATTAAAATTTATAGGATCTTCTACTTACAAATAAAACTTGAGTAAATGAAATGTTTTCCCTTATATAATCTTTATGATCGTGGGACAGTGCCTACTACAGAATGCACACTCTAGATTCTCATGCAAGGTAACGATTTCTTAAGCAGCCTCAAGCATTACTCTGAGAATCTCAGTGGTTCCTCATAGTGCAACAGCTGTGTCTGCTGATGTGGCCAGTAATGGAGGAGATCCTATGTCAGAGCCATCTCACCAGTGATGACAAAACATTCTACGTTTCCCATATCTCACATATTCAGCTTTCCTGTAAATACACAGGGATTTGGCACATATGACAAGTGGATTTTTCTTGTTTGGGGGCTACTGGAAATCATTTTTCAGCTAATTTAATTTTGTCCCTTTATTCTTCTTTTTAGTAATTCACATTGTTTATTTTAACCTGAAGAATAATTTTGATTTCTCTTTTAATTGTTTTATAAATGTAGTAAAATAATGCTTAAAATTAGGGTTTAAACAATGAAGATGTACTGTGTATTTTTAAAAAGCTAGACTAAAATGGAATCTTGAATGTTTTGAACACAGAATATGATAAACGTTTGAGAAGATAACTAATTACCCCAGTTTGAACATTATATGTAACATATATATTCCATGTATTTAAACATAACAGTATTCCATAAACATGTGCAATTTTTATGTTAATTAAAACAATTATTTTAACCATAAAAATAAATGAGAATTTGATGAACTCAACTTTTCCCTTCTCATTTCATCCACTCTTATGACCTGTCTTTGTGAAGGTTACTAGAAAAAGAAGTAAAGCTCCTCTTCCTAGGGACTGGGAGATAGCTCAGTCCTTAAGTATTTGCCTGCTATACAAGCATGAGGACCTGGATGCCATCCCCAGCACACAGGTTAAAAACAGAAAAGCCAAACACCCTAGCACTGTGAAGCTGAGATAGGAAAATCCTTTGGGCAAACCAGCCAAGGTGAACTGATGACTGCTTACTTCAAGGCATAGAGTTATTGTGAAAGGCACGGGACATGGAGTTCCGATCTCTATGTGAACCCAACAGTGTACACAGTTGCATTCAGACCCATGAGCGTGTGCGTATGCACATGCACGCAAGCACACACACACACACACATACACACACACACGTTATTTTAGCCTTATCTCCCGATTGTTTAAATTAGCACACAATGATGCTTTTAATACATCAGTCCACAAAGTTAGTTAGAATCTTCTGATATGCCTATGCTTCTGATATTCCTCTTGCCTTGAGAAAAAAAAGCTAAAAAAAAACTATTCCTTGTGATGAATGGTTATATACAGAAGTAACATCTGTATTTAATTACAGAAACTGTGCCAGATTTATCACATAAGCATAAAATGGAGAATACTATAGACAAAACAGCAGATCGTTGCAAACAAAACAGGAAAATAGGACACTACAAAACAACAGCACAAAAGGAAAGAAAAAAAGACACAGCAACAGACAAAATGTAGTGATTTTAATGGGATAATCCAGACATAAATAATAAAGGCTTTCTTTTATTCAGTTGTTAGATGTATGCAATTCACGTCTTTATAAGAGATAGAATAAATCACTATTTGAATTATATGTTACTTTTGAGAAATAAATCACACTACCCAATGCATACTTGTTTTAAGCATAGAATTTTGTCAAGTGCTTAGCTGATTTAAAAACATATTCCTCCTTAAAATTGTTCCAAATTTCTGGGTTACTTGTTTCCTAGTACCAATGTCTTTATAAAAACGTACATGAAACAATTGTTTTTATTTTCTTTAAAAAGCTATATTTAAACCAGAAATATAAATTCACAAGAATAAATTCACAGCTGCCTTTTGAGTGTTTGCCTTAGCACACACTCTAACATAAGGGATAACTGAGATTTTAAAAGAATTTTTAAATCCTCCATGAAAATAGACAGATGATCACACTTCAAAAGCTTTAGAGTTCAATGGAGAGAATTCTAGACTACTATGAAGAAAGCAAAGAGCAAAATAATTCAGCATGTCTCTAATCACCCACAATTCTGCTGTAATTGTATTTCACTTAGACAAAATTCAGGACAGCATTTAGGTGTTAAATTCCCTCTTACTTCGTTTGTGCTAGTAACCAGTAAGAACTCCCACATGGTCAAGGCTAAAGAGAGGACTGGACGCCATCCGTCCTTTCCCTCCCAGGCTCCTGCTTGCCTCACCACTCTTGTTTTCATGCTCAGTTTTCTTTCTGTTTGCTAGCTGTACTGTTCTAAAATGAGGGCTGCTTCACCACCAGATGCACGGCAACACCTCTCCATGAAGTTCACCAGCAACAGCAAATGTTGCAGATACGGTCTTTATAAAGATTCAGTCACTTCATCTTGTTGGACTGCATTTGCTCCCCCTATAGAACCCTAACTGATACTGAAATTGACAGTAACAGAACTCTAAACAACTGTGCCCCTTGGATGGACTCTTTAAACATTTTCTGGATTGTCTGAATTTGGTTTGCTGATTTTAAAACTTGCCTTGATTAGTGAAGCTATCCAAACTGGTGAAAAGGACACTAAATAACAATAAAAGAGAAGAAAAAAGAAGAGCTCATGTGTGTATTCATTGAGGTAAAGTTTAGAAATTTACTTCAGGGATAGGGAAAATTCCTGAGCTTTCTTTCAGTATATGACCAAGAACTGCAGAAACCAATCTTTATATTTTATCATGTCTGTTTTAGAGCACAAAATGGATTAGCAAAATTAGAATTTTATGTGTTTAACATGGGGGATAATAATTGACACTGAAAGCCAGGGAAGGATTTGAGAATATTTTCATTAATTTGGAAAATGTGCAGCTTTGGCTTATGTGGATCCTGTTTCCTATGCCACAGAAGGATCTCTTCTACCCTGATTGGCTAGTCCCTTTCGCTCTTAAGAACCTGTGCTGGCAGAGACCGAGACAGCATGTGCAAGACCTAAACTGGTTCAAGATAGATAGGATTGCAGTACTGAGAGGGGAAGTGGACATAGCTGTGTCAGTCTAGCCAGGGTGCTTTCTGTAGTTGGCTTCAGGTGGCGTCGGGTTAATCAGTCTTCTCTGATGGAGCATCACTGGGCATATCGACCACACTCGGGGAAGGCCCAACTCCCAGGAGTAGTTGGTCAACACAAAGAAACTCAATGTTTTTTTGTGGACTTTTTGTTTCATTTTGCTTTGTTTGGCATTTCTTGTCTTATAGGTCTTTTGCTTATTTATTTTGATTTTTGTTTTTGTGTTTCTACAGGTTTTGTGGGTGCTTTTGCTTCTTTTTTGTTGGGTTTTGAAAGAAAAAAGAACATAAATTTGGGGGGTAGGGAGGTATGGAAGATCTAGGAGGAATTGGGGGAAAATCATGATCAAAACATAGTATATGAATCTTTGGTCTAATAAATTAAAATCAAATAAAAAGAATCTGTGATTGCTATCTACAGAAAACTGCATCAAAGTCAATTTCAATATTGGAATTGAGGAAAGAGAATCATATTTCAGGGAGGAAAGTATGAGTTAAGAGCTTTGTATGGTAGGCATTGCCTTTATCCTGTGTCTGGTATCTATGCAAAGAGTCAGGTAGAAATGTAAATATGAAAATTCTGAATCTATGAGAGCCACACACTTTAGACATATGTTAGATGGTGATTGAGATACTAGTATTCTGAGTCATGGAATCAGAAGAAATTACTTAGGAACTGAGAAAAGAAACAGGCAAAATTTAAGGCTATACATTAATATACTCTATATTTAGTAACAAAAGACAAGAGAAGCCAGCATAGGAGGCTGAATAGGTATAACCAGCAAATCAAGGAGAAAATCAAGGGCACTGTCCTGTCTTGTCAAGCTAAGAATGATTTTCAAGCTATGTTGTCCAATAGAAGAAGTGCTTCATGTGAGGGATGTCACATCATTCCTCTCTCCCGCCCTCACTTGCTTCCTTTCTCCCCTTTTTGTGTCTCTCTCTGTCATTATTATCTCTTACCACCTCCTCCAACTCAGTCTCCCTTTATTCCAGGATCATTTCTCTCATTTTTTTTTATCCAGTCACAAAAATATATATATTTTTTGAAAATTTCTCACATGCACTATGCATGCTCAATAGCAGATATCAAAAATCTTAAATAAAAATTGTTGATAATAACTTATTGGACAAATTTACCTTTTCCAAACTGTTCTTTAAACTAAACTAAAACTAAACTTTAAAGTAAAATGATGCTGTTTTAAACCAAGTTTCAATTATCTTGTTTCTTAGTAAAGCAGTGTTATACTGTGAGTCAATGTTTATATGCATTATACATAAAAGTAATTTGTATGTACTCAGAAATAGTTTTCATTAAAGTTTGCAAGATTTACTTACATTCTTTTGCAATGAGAAAACAAAAGTTGAAAGTCTCGCATAGTTTTTCATTCCTTTATTTTCCAACTTGGAAACAGCAAGTCTCTTGCCTGAGACGCTTGTTTCTCGATGTTTTTGAATACATTCCAAGAGTTGAATCAGAGGAGAAAGTAGCTCCCAGCCCACATGAATCTCTGCCAGTTGATCTTTTTCATGTTTTATTTTGGCTTTTCCCTCCTAGGATAAGGAAGTAGTCTGTGTACTTCTCCTTTGTAGCCTTCATGCACCTCTACTCTCAAGAGTTTTTCAGAATCTAAGTCGGGTGCAATTCTTAAAATCAAAAGTAGTTAAGCTCCATTGTTAAAATTGGTGAGCTCAGGAAATCCTAAGTGTGAACGCAGCCTTCCAGTCACCGGGGAAGCATCACTGGCAAGCAGCCTCATCGCAACTTTTCTTTCTAAATTATTAAGCAACATTTCTCAGGGACAGAAAGCAGCTGAGTGGGGAAAGGGGTTTTAGATCCGGAACCCATTAACCTTTGATCTTTGATCATTTTATTGTTACATTTTTACAAGTGGGTGAGAGGATATTAGAGTTTTATAAAAGATATTTTTAAAAAGGCACTGTGGTAGAAACAGGATTTAATGTCTTAGAGCAGTAATTGAAAAAGGAAAACATGGTGTTTGTTTTTGTTTTTGTTTTGGGTTTTTCGAGACAGGGTTTCTCTGTGGCTTTGGAGCCTGTCCTGGAACTCGCTCTTGTAGACCAGGCTGGCCTCGAACTCACAGAGATCCTCCTGCCTCTGCCTCCCGAGTGCTGAGATTAAAGGCGTGCACTACCACGGCCCAGCAGGAAAGTATGTTTTTAAAATACTTAATTTTATTTTTTCTCCAGCATAATCATAAAATGAATTTGACAAATAAAATACATTAAACAGACTGAACCCAAGAAAGTAATTGTGGACTATAGAATCTAACTGCAAACAACTACAAACTTTTTGCCTCAAACTTTATTCAAATCTTTAATGCCTTATTTATATAAATATGTACTCTTTATTCGCTCGAGTTAGAATTTAAATTCTGAAGGATGGAAAGACTTCAATGCCAAAATTTTCTATTAGTTCATAGAATTATCTGTGCCTTTTGTGACAGTTAACCTTCATTTTCAAGTTGACTTATTTTTTAATAATTTAGAAAAGGTCAAATTCTCTCTGTCTCACTCTGTCTACATATCTCTAATCATGCATGATGTTTGCAAGTGTGTTCCTACCTAGAGAGAACCACTTAGAAGGGAAGACCCACCTTGAATGTGAGTATCACCATGGGCTGGGGATGGGGAATGAATAGAAGGGGAGAAAGAGAAAAGCAAGCTGAGGAAGAACGACCAGTCATCTCTCTCTGCTTCCTGAGGTTAGATGTCATGTGACCGGCTGCCTCATGTTCCTCCTATCTTGCATTTGCTGTTATGACTGACACTTTCCCCTCGAAATCTGAGCTGAAATAAATCCTTTCTTCCCTAAGTTGCATTTGTTGGGAAATATGCCACACAAAAGTGGGAAAATTGACTAATACAGAAAAATAGACCTGATAAATAAGGTTGTTATGATAAACCCGGACTTGTGAGTTATCGGCCTTTGAAATTCATTTGTAGAAGAAATTGGAAGAGATTGTACCTGTGGGCTAAGGAAGGCCTGGAATGTTGTGAATAAGGCTTAATGAGCCATTTTGGTGGAAGTTCAGAAGACCAGATTGTTCATAAAAACCCTGCCAGCAAAGGCTGGGCTGCGAGGTTTCAGAGGAGAGTAATGGCTCTATCAGGAACTGGATGAGACATTGTTTGTATTTCTTCTGGAACACAATGTGGTTGTATTAGCTCCATGTCCTGAGAGCTTGAGTAAGGCTAATTTCCAATGAAATGATCGAGCTGGAGAGAAGGCTCAGCGTGTAAGAGTGGTGGCATCCACATCTGGTGGCATTAAATGAAGAGCTAGCAGCTGCTACCTAAGGAAGCTGGCAAGTTTGTCTGAAAGCATGGCTTCTCTGTTAAATCACACACACACACACACACACACACACACACACACACCACATACACTTTACTCGAGGAGCTTAATTGCATTTCCAGAGACCTGTAAAGTTAGCCTATGTATACTATTTTCATTTTGAGAAATAGCGAATCATACAAAAGTAATAAAGGAAAGTTAAATAAAAGTAAAAGCCACTTTACTGCCAGAAGGAATGGATTACTGTTGGTCTTACTTAACTTGATGCCACAGTCACTAGTTGCTGGCTTTAGGTGGTGTTTTAGTAGTATAGCAACTGGCACCAGAATTATTGAATGTTCTATATGGGTTAGGACTCTAATCAATGTCTAATCTGCGAAAACCCACTAATATCTTCATGTTTAATTCTTTGCTGTTGCTCTCTATTTCTTCATTCAGCCTTGGAGTTACTCAAGTGTATTGGCCTTTTCTGTGAACTGAGTCCTGTCTGCAGTTCTCATCTTCTGAAGAAGATCATAAATTATTTTTAGTTCAAGACATTATCCATTCCTTCAGATGATCCTGATCCTAGGTACTGACTCCCCAGATTTTTGTCCTGCATCCAGTAATTCCCATAACGATATTATCTTTCTTTCCAGAGGTCCAGGAATGGCGGCCTCTTTATGGGAAGACAGCAGTTTACATCACCAAATCACCGTAAAATATTCTGCAATGCAGAGAACTTAATTACAAAGGGAAGGTTGATCCTAGAATTTCTAACTCCCAGTCCAAGGACTTTATTTGCACTAATAGGTGTCAATAAAACCACAATCAGTTAATCAGACCATGAGAAACCACTTCTAGAGTCAGTTGAGGAATACCTTCAGCTAGAGGACAGGTGGTCACAGGTTCAAGGCAGGGAACTCTGATGAGCGTTCTTTCTGCTTTAATGCTGAGTAGGGCACACTAAGGCTCTCATAAAACTAAACTGTCTGCTTTCTAATATTCAATTACAAGAATACTAGGGTCACCTACATTTAGAAATAATGCAGAAGTAAGCCTGTGCTTGGGTTTCCTGAAGAAGAATGATTAACGGCAGTAGCAAAACTACAGAGACAAAATCTAATAGCAACATTGTGAAGAAAAAGAAAAGGAAAAAGTGAGGGAGAGG
>PVIU01006621.1:0-99775 GCA_004026605.1 Ondatra zibethicus
GAGGGATGGGGGTGGGCCTTGGACTTCCAACAGGGCAGGGCACCATGCCCTCTTTCAAGGAAGAAGGGGGAGGGAGGAGGGGTGGGGGGTAGTGGGAGGGGACCGGGAGAAGGGGAAGAAAGGAAAAAATTTTTTTTTATCTTTAATTATGTTCTTGAATGGAAAAAATAAAACAAAACAATGTATGGAAAAAAAAAATGATAGCAGCTTCTTTTTGATTGTTATTGGCTGGCATGCATGAGTGCGTGTTTGTATGTGGTGAATTCTTGCAAGTGCACACAACTGATCTGATGAAGGTGGTGGCTGTTTTGTTTGGAGAACCACATTCTCTACCTTTGGAGCCCAGTAGAAGTGCTGCTTGGAATTCGGCCTCAGCCTGAACATGTAGACAGATGTGGGTCCATTAGGAATGTGGAGTTGCGCACATTCCCAGCCACAGTGACTGACGTACTAGACATCCGTCTTCCTACTTTAAACATCTGGGACTAGGCATGCTGAGGCATACCAAAGAAATGGGAAAACAACCCAGGCTAGGCAGAGTGTCCTGGTGCCTTCCCCCAGGCAGCCTCTGGTTTTCCCATTCCCAGGCGGCCCTCAGACCTTCTGCTCTAACTGGTGCTTTTCCAGCCAGGAAAGCAGGCTGCAGTGTCTAACGGACTCATTTTCTGCCTTGCTGTTTATTCATGCAAATTGTTAGAATGTCTCTTCTCTTTTCTCACCTAATGTGCGCTAGCAGAACTCATTTTGCTCATAGATTTTGCACAGAAACAGTTTTACCCAAGCATCATCATCATCATGATTTTGAGACAAGGTCTCTTGTAGCCCAGGTTAACCTCCAACTTGTTATGTAGCTGAAGATGACACTGATCCTCCTGCCCTGTCCCCTGGATGCTGAGATTTCAGGTGTGTGTCACCATTTCCAGTTCATGTTGGGATAGAGGCCAGGGCCTTGTGCACACTAGACAAGCATTCTGTTAACTAAGCTACATCTCAGCCCCTTATTTTATTATTTTAATTCTACTCTAACCTATGAGACTCTCAACAACACTTTTTTGTGTTTTTGTGAGGATTCCTTGATAAAATGGCCCTCTTAAAGATAAAGAATGGGCTTAAAAAAAAAAAACACCCAGGTCTGTGATTAATCGTGGCTCCTTTTTTTGTCATGAAAGTGTTCATGACTGAAATCGTTACACTGTATTTGGACAAAGCCATGTGCTCATGAGGTGGTTGAAAGCAACATGAAACACCCATTGGGTCAGACTGAACTTGGAGTACAGAAAGACCATTAAAAGATATGCTTGGAAGAATGTCTTAGAATAGGGAACGTAAGTTCAACTCTAAGAAATTTTCTGAGCATGGATGGCTAAGACTCAAGGCAGAAGCACGCCAGTCAAGGGGTCAGTGGTTGGCTTGTCTGAATGGCCATCATATCTGCTGCCTAAGGCTGGGTGTCATGGTCCCTGTGCATGGCACTCTGGTTTTGCAAGTGTGATCTGTAAAAACACCTGGTGGCCCCAGGTGGAGAAGAAGCCAGCTGGTGTTTTCTGATAGCCACTGCTTTCCAGCTCTCTCTCCTGGCCATTGGCCACAGCCCATTATGGCTGTACTAGCATCCTGCCCCTCTCTCAGCTTGGCCCTTACATTGTAAGCCAGTTGCCTGTTGACTTGTCTGAATCTCCATTTATGGGTTTTATGAAGGCAGGGTTTTTACAGAGCTTTGGCTGGTCTACTTGTGCATTTCTGATGTCATTAGCACACTGTAAAGCACTCTGAACTGTGTGTGCTCATACAGTTGGACAGATGAGTGGACAGGGAGTTGGACAATTAGAAAATTTGTTGAGAAAAGCATTTATATGTAAACTTTAATGAATGTAAGAACATAGCTACGAAGTGAGGGGACAGGAGAAGCCAGCACCTGCTCTGGGAAGACGGACTGTTTTGTGTGTAGTTTCAGTAGATTTTATAGAGCTCAAGAGTTCATTGCAGGGGTTCTGGTGCCACAGCAGAACTGTGGGAATGGTGGAGAAGGTGGAATCAAAAACCAAGTAAATGTAGTATAAAGTACAGGTGAGTGATCTCATACAAAATGCTCCTTTATGGAGCCACTATCAGAGTTCAGCACATTGGCCACGTTAACAGATCTCTTACCATGTTATTAGGTCTCGTTTGGGTGTTGCCTTGGAGAGAAACAAACCTCAAGAGTGCAGAGGATGCTTGGAGCCCAGATGGGAAGCATGCTACAGTGCCCAGAGGGCCAGCAGGTACACTGCAGGGAGCAGCCACCCCCACTAAGGCCAGGAGGAGCGAGAAGAAAGTGCAGAAGCCCTGGCTTGAAGTCATGTCGGCCTTGAAGGACATGAAGAGCCTCATATTTTCTGCATTGTGGGACATATTTCTCGTGCGCTTGCTGATTGGGGTGGCTGTCATGCTGTACTACAGTAATTTCGTCTTGGCCCTGGACGAGCGTTTTGGGGTGCGACCTAAGACCACCGGGTACCTCATCAGCTACACCAGTGCCCTGGGCACCCTGGCTGGCTTCGCCGTGGGGCCCATTCTCCGACTGTACAAGCACAACTCGCACAGGGTCCTGCTGCACTCCAGTGCCCTCACCTGCTCGCTGCTGCTGCTCTACTCCGTGGCCAGCACCATGCACGTGGTGGTCCTTTCCTCCACACTTCTGTCCTTCTCCACCTCCATCGGGAGAACCTGCATCACTGACCTCCAGCTGAGTGCCGGCGGGGCTCAGGCCAGTGGCACCGTCATAGGCGTGGGCCAGTCCGTGACCGCAGTGGCTCGCGTCATCGCCCCTCTCCTCTCAGGAGTTGCCCAGGAGCTCAGCCCCTGTGGCCCCCCAAGCCTGGGTGCTGCTTTAGCCCTGGTGGCGGTTTTAATCATGGCACGAAACAAACCTCATCCCAGTGGGCCTGGGAGTGAGAAGCTAAAACAGGGAGGGAGGATGCACTGGGAGCACGCAGAGAAGCAGAGTTAGAAGTGGGCAAACCAGGGACAGAGACTGGTCAGAAGGGCGTTTCAGGGAGGGCGCCTCGTCTAAGTGCAGTCATTTCTAGATGGCTGCGGCCAGTCCTCACCAGCAGGACCGCCACAAGTCAGCTGCAGACAGGAAAGTTTAGGTTGAGCACAGCTCAGCCCGGCGTCCATATTAAAAGCTTACCTGAATGTCTTCTCTTCCCACCTGGGCCAGCAGAGTTAACATTTGCTGCCCAGGAAGAGCAGCAGGCTGCAAAGAGGTGAAAATGGTGGTGGGCGGGGCAGCTGGCATGGGAGAGGATGGGAGAGCCACCATGGATGAAGCAATGTCCCAGTGAAAAAGAGCTGCCAAGTTCATCTCATGTTGGTCAGTTTGCTGGAATGCAGATTTTCTGTTAAACCTGGAAGCCAAAAGTTGCTTCCCTGCCAAAATCCCAGAGACTGGAGGAGCTGCTTTATTTAAACCAAGCTGTTGCTTTCTCCACTGGTAAAATCTCAGATGCTGAACTCACCCCCAGACACATAGATGCACAGGCCTTGCAAGGCCAAATCTGGGGTTTTAAACACTGGTGGCCATTTCTCATGGGTGCGGGAGACGGGGGAGTGCTGACAGACTTAACTCGTTTTGATTAAAGTAAAAGCTAGGGACGGCACTGTTTTTGATAGCTAGCTGAACACGCCCCCTACACTTATGCTGTGGTAAACCACCTTTTCCACCACTCATGAGCCAGTCTACGTTAGAAGCAGCAGCTCTCCGGTGGCCTTCTCTGCTCTTCGGGACTAAATCTCTTTGGACTTTGAGAAGATCTCTGATCCCAGCAGCTGGGGCTCTGAGGAGTTGTGTCCTTGTGGTGTTAACATGTTGGCTGGTCGTGAAAGAAAAGCAAGAGTGCTGTTGACATAAACGTTCTACACAGAGAAAGACTCAGGCCATCCCAAACCCGGGAAAGACAGGCTCTCCTGGGGCTTTTGAAAGGCATTGGTTTGCTTTATTCCATTTGGCATTGAGGCCTGGGAAGAGCCAGGTTGATTAATGGGAGTGTGGATGTGTCCTTCCCTGTGATTTTAAGCCACCACTGCCCCAGGACCCAGGAGAGGCCCAGAAGCATCTCTGTGGCTTCACAGACTCACATGGGCCAGCCAGTTGACTACTGGGGTTCCATTGATTGTTTAGGAGCATTACTTAGGGGCCTGCCTTCTCAACAAACACCCCAAATTCACATTCCTTATAATCCTTCTGATTATTCCACTAGTATATTTTGCCCATTTTTACCCTCACATAGCATGTAATAGTGAGTGGGATTTTAATGCACTAATATTTTATAACTCTAATGTTTTACTATTTATAAATCAGAAGAAAGTGTTTCCGTAGTTTTAGAAGTTGTAGGTAGGATAAACTCAAATATTTATGACAGTTGAAAGTACTTTACAGCTTTTCCTCTTTGGCTGCAGAAAAAAAGTTCTGTTTAAAGTTGTTTCCACTGTGAGTTTAACACAGGAGCTAAAAACTCTTAAGAGGCCAAAGCATGGTATGAATGGCCATGCCCTCATGCAGCATCTATGTGTCTTAGAGACTGGGCTCAGAAGGACAATAAATGAATCATTATTATGAGGTGACGAAGTAAGGTTTCAGAAGTGTTCTCCAAAGACTGTTTGCATTCTCAGAGACAGTGGGTTTTTGTTTTGTTTTTTTGCTTGTTTGTTTGTTTTACAAATGCTTATGGCAGCCATGTTTGTTCTTAAAACCATAGCACTTTATTATTTAAGTTGAATCTGTAAAATCAATGAGGCTTTAAAATTAAAAAGAGACATAGCGAGCCTGAAATCCGGAATCAACCCAGTATCTGGAGAAACACTTTAGTGACTTTAGTGCTTTGTTGATCTGATGGTTGTTTGTCTGATTGTTTGTTTGCTCTCCTTCGGTAAATGTTCTCTCACATTTCATCTTGTCTGGTGTCTTGTCCAGAGTGTGGTCCATAGACCACCATGCCCTGTAATATGTACAGGATCCAGCCCCAGAATATTCCTGCTAGGGACCACTTTGAGGAGCTGGCTAGCTGATTACACAGAAAGCTTTGGCAGCCACTGATCTGGTGAATGGCATTTATGTTTCATGGAATAAAATCTCAGGGAAATTAAATATTATTGGTTAACCTTTGTGTTGTGTTCTTTAAAGTTTCTTGCATGACATCCACAATCTTCTCTAAGGTAGTAGGTTGAGCCACATGAATCTGTTCCTGTATAAGTGAAAAATACCTTCATATAGTTTCACTTGCAGCTGCATGGAAATGTGCTTTAGAGATATGGAGTGTTTATGAAGGGAGCTAATCCCCCACCCCTGCATGCCAGCCACGGGTGAATGCTGTGCAACAGGGCTCTCATAAAGCCCCATGTTTCAGAAGGCATGACTTTCCCACGAAGCGGAAAGTGCCCAGCTCAGTTCAGAGGGATGAGAAAAAGATGGGGACCAGGGAGACTTTTTGGAAGGCTCAGCCCTAAACTGATTGGCCTGAACACTGACCTGTGCATCGTACTTTCTGGAGCCCACCAAAGGGGGCAAGATAATGCTGGTTCTCTCCCTGGCTGCATGCCTTGACCCCCAAGGTCTAGACAGTTAACACACTTAGGATGGAGAATCTGAAGAGGGCCAGGGAACTCACTTGCCATGCTCAGCAGAATAGTTTTATAGCTGATATGGACCTCTGCTCCCAAACACACAGATTTTAGTAAGATCCTCTGGCTGGAGTAGAAGGTACATAGATGCTGAGACAAAAGTAGTGTGGACATGATACAGTGATCCATGTGAGCCAGGAAGGACAAATGGCTATGTGGATATCAGGAGGCGAGGAGGAGAAATCTGTGCTAGCCAGGCTTATGTCAACTTGACAGAAGCCAAAGTCATCTGAGAAAAAGGAATTGCCTCTGTAATATCAATCGGTAGGCAAGCCTGTGGAGTGTTCTTTAATTAGTGACTAGAGTGGGAGAGTCCAGCCCATGTGAGTGTGCCATCCTTGAGCTGGTGATCCTGGGTGCTATAAGAAAGTAGGCCCAGCAAGCCATGGGGTACAAGCGAGGGGGGTGCAAGCCAGCAATCAGAGTTCCTCCATGGCCTCTGCATCAGGTGCTTTAGCTGCTTCCTCCAGGTTCCTGCACTGTTGAAGTTCCTGTCCTGACTTCCTTCAAGGATGAACAGTGATGTGGAAGTGTAAAGCAGATCCTTTCCTCCCTGACTTGCTTTACTTACATTAGGGTGCTTCCTCACAGCAGTGGAGACAGGACAAAAGCACACAGAAAAATGATAGAAGATAAAAATTCTAGACTGTGATAAAGGAAACATTGTGTTTTTATCAGTCGATTTAAACTATTATAATCTTAAATAAAAATCCTTTTGCACATACACTGAAGAAAAATGAATGCAATTAAAACGGAAGGTGACAATTGACATGGGCAGGGCTAACCTTTCTTCAGGCTTGTCTCAGGCTCACTACTGAATGCCCTATGCAACCTCCAGTCAAACGTTCATCCTAAGACCCCCCCAAAGGACATCCCTGGGATGATTGGCAGTGTCAAACCTCACATAGCCTGGTTTCTCCTAAACAGACACCCATTTACCTTCCCCTCTCCCCCCCCCTCTTAACTACTATAATGTTTCCAGTTGGAAGTAGTAGAGCAAATGTAGCATGATCGTGATCCTGTTTCCCAGTTTCACCAACGGGTTTATTCTTTTGTCCTAAACTAAGAGCATTCCCCTTTGCGCTTGCAGCAAGCACTTTATAGCTTCCCTTTGGCAGCTCGGAACTGCGTCCTCAGTGCAGTGGGACCTAGAAGAACACGAGCAGTGCAGGCAGTGTGTTAGCACAGTTGATGTCATAACCAAGACGGCTGCTAAGTCCCTAACGTACAGGTAGGTGCACAGGGACAAAGTGCAGAGTGGCCTAGGACAAGCTATCCATCACTCTACTCACAATGGCGTGCATTGCAAACCCATATGTTGCTAATTTCTAGAATTTTCACATAATGTTTTCTGGATCTTGGCCACAAATAACTGAAACTACTCAAAGAGAGGCTTCAGTTACCTAAGGAAGGGACTACTATATTCCATTCTGGATTGTTGGTGTTGAAGGCCATTTGTTGTTTGGTGAAGTAGCTTATTTAACTAAATCTTTCCCAAACTTGCTTGTTGAAATAAAAGTTGTGTGAAATGCCCAGGATAAACCCAGTGTTGCCTAGGTCCTGTTGTGGTTCTGTCACCATCAGGACCATTTATTCCTAAAGCCAGTTTGTTCCTAGAGGCTGACGTACTGGTCTCTGCTTCAGAGCCAACGTAGGCAGTACCAGTCAGTGACATCACTGGCAAGGGTGACTGTTCTTGAGTCACCATGAAAGTACCTTTACTGGACCGTCTCTTTGGAATGAAGTTTTGGATGTGGCTAGCACAAGTCCCTAGAGCACATATATAAGACTGGCTCCATGTATGCCGAGCTTACACATAAACAAAGTTTCAGCTGAAAATAGGAAAGGACACATTGAAGCTGCACTAATGTCACTTGGCAGCTAACACAACTGTCCACATAGATGTCTCTTTTACCGATCTCTGCAGTGCCTGGCCCTTCTCCAGGCAAGTCAGTTTAGCATGGAGTAGATGACACATATACTATCATATTTTATTATGTACGTGTATAAAATCCTCAACCAATGAAATGATGATAAAACAACAAGCAGAGAAAATAAACAAAAGCCCAGGGCATGAGTTTGGTCACAAGCATTCCTTTTCAGCAAGGTGGGAGGCATGTTCCACCCACCTCTCATATCGCTATGCCTGTAGTTTCTGCATCCCCGGTTCCAACCCACTTGCTGGGGAAGATGCAAAGAAAAAACAATTGAATTGTTTATTCTGTCATCTCTCCCTCAGCACTGCAGGGCACTACTGAAGGAGTATGTGCATTTTAAGTATTCTGGCTCATCTCAAGATGTGTAAGTCTATGGAAGATGTGCTTGGGTTCTGTGCAAACATTGCAATATCTTATATAAGTGACCGAAGCCTCTGCAGACTTTCATGTCCTCCAGGGGTCCCAGAATCCATGCTTTCATGGTGTTCAGGGCTCAACAGATGTGTCAGCAGTCACTTCATCTGAACAAAGCCATATTTTCAACCATCCTTTAGAAATAAAGCCCAATGTGCCCTTTGAAGTTCTAATGCTCCTGTTCTTATCATTGCTGATAAAATGGCAGTTTTAACATAAACAAATGCAAAATGTGCGAAGACAACCTCTTGACCACACTTTTTATATAAATAAACACCCCCACTGCACATAAAAGAATGAACAAAATTCCATCTTAAACATTTGGAGGTTTGTCTACAGAACACACTTTCTAAACCAAAGTATTGGATTTGGGTGCCAAGTTTTCTTCACTTGCTGGCTATCTGGAAGCTTCAAGTCTTAGATTTCATGCCTAGGCAGTTCAAATATAATTTGTTACAATGATCAGGAGAACTCTCAAAATTCTCCAGGTCCTGGGGAACTTAGATTGGGTCAGCTGATGTTTGGACAAAGGAAGTCAATTACTAAGGATGGGGGCACTTTCTACACTTCAGAAATTTACATTGTTACTGTACTTGAAGAGCTACATTTCTTGTTTTTTGTTTTGTTTTTTGTTTTTTTGTTTGTTTTGAAACAGGGCTTCTCTGTATTACTGCCCTAGCTGTCCTGAAATTTTCTCCGTAGACCAGGCTCGCCTCAAACTCACAGAGATCCGCTAGTCTTTGCCTCCCAAGTGCTGAGATTAAGGCGTGCACCACCACCACCCAACAAATTTTATTTCTTTACTACCCTTTTTTTATGGTGCCTGGAATCAAGTAATTATCAAAATAAGAAAGTACAGAGAAAGGCTAACATCAAATTTATTTTATTGACTTTGTCATCAAACAAATTTTAAAATTTAAACTGATAATAATTAAGATAAAATTACTTAGGTATTCCTTTTCTGAAATGTATACAATGTCGCTCAGATATTTTATGTGATGTTTTCTTTAGTGAAAACTGATTTTGGTCTGATTATTTAGCCTGAAATATCATAATATGCTATTTCATGTTTCTTCTTTTAGAATCAGAATTGTAATATTTATTCATATAGAAAACCAGTAAAAGTATTTGAAGGTTATTTTCAACTTCTGCCTTCCTTGCCAGAAGTCATTATTATCACTATGCACTGTGACTATGTATTTTTGAAAATAAACATTATAACATTTTTGAGTTCTATTTCTATAGTAAAACCCAGGAAAACTTCATTTCTTCTCAGAAGGAATACATGGTTTATAAAATATAGTCATTTAAAATAGAGAATTTCTTTTTGGCACAGACATCTAAGCATGTGGCTTTCCAGTTGTGTTTTGCACAGCTTTCTATGGATCCGTCTGGGGTAGCTGGGATGGACATGCTCTAACTGTGCTTTCTTCCCCCTCTCACGTGATGGACTAGCCGTATCCCAAGACAGGAACTCAAGAAAAGCCACATTGATGAGGGTAGAGAGCCTGTCTGTCATACTTATGCACGTTCTTCCCCTCTGTCCTTGTTAATTTTTATTGTCAACTTGAAATGGCGTAGAGTCACCTGGGAAGAAGGAATCTCAATTGAAGAATTGCCTTGCCTGTGGCCCGCCATGTCTGGAAAGATTGCCATTACTGACGATTGCTGTGGGAAGACCTAGCCCACTGTGACCCTCACCATATCTAAGGTGGACCTCGCCCTGTTTAAGGAGGTGAGCCAAGCATAAGCCTGGAACCTTCCTCCAGGTTCCTTCTCTGCTTCAGCTCTTGCCCAGACTTCCCTGAGTGATGGACTGCGACCCGGAAGTATGAGTTGAAAATAACCCCTATCTTCCTCTGCCTTGCTTTTTTGGTCAGAGTGTTTTGTCGCAGCCACAGCCAAGCAGAGGGGGACCCCTTCCACGCTGTTTCATGACCCTGGCTGTGGCCAAAGGGACTCTAGTAAAAACTAAAGTAGTGGCTTCATTCAAAATGGAAACCCGGGAAAGTGTTAAAGGATAACTATCCAGAAAACAAATGACAAGTCAATAAATCTACAGCTTAAAAAAAGTTGATTTAAATATGAATCTTTAATGATTGCGTCCCACTGTTTCTCTCTGCCATACTCCTAGAAAGTACTCCAGAGAATAGAATCTCGCGTTGAAAGACAAATCTGCGTCACTACGTCATCGGAAGGTGAAGAGGTAACCAATCACAAACTAGTGCAAAGAGTGGGCTTTCTCTCCAAAGTGCTTCCTCCTCCAAAGTCAAAGCCTGAAGACTCCCCATTTCCTTCGACATTGGAAGACGGTTTGTGTAAGTTTTCACCCTTCCCAGCTTGGAGCTCTGAATGCCCTACAGGACAGTTTTCCTAAATCAGGTGGTCGTGGATGCTTATGAACGGAACCACCTCCCCCTTTCTCCCAGTATCACACAATCTAACACCCATGGTCAGTAGTTGTCTCCCCACTAGCCGCGGGAGGTCCTGACGGGCAGGACTACCCGAAGCTGCCACCAAGTCTATAAACACTCTGAAATGATTTTGCTCACGCAAATCTTTCTTTCTGTACCTAGAAGAAGAAGGGGCGGTGGAGATGATATGTTACTCCAAAGCCGTGGTAAACACAGAGGCAGTGTAAGAGCCGTCTGAACCTCATTGTTCCAGAGTCGTGCAGGGACTTGCAGCCTACACTCTGGAAGCTATGCCGTTTCATCTGCCTACCCATCCCAGCCAGTGTGCCGCTGCTGCTGCACACCGAGGTCTCTGCTACGGGCACTGCTGTCCTTCACTGAGCGGTCCATCAGCTCAGGATGGGAAAGGTGGGCGCTGGAGCGTAGGACCCCACCTCTAGCAGCTGGCCTTCACCCCCCTTGGAAAGATGGTCTCACCACTTTTAGCGCCATTCCCTTAAAAAAAAAAACGGTCACTACAGATAAACACATTTTTTCATAAATAAAAACTGAGGCATATTTGTAATATATTAAAATTTTCACCAACAAAGGTGTGTTAAAATCTTCAAGTTCTGACATTCAAGTTCAATAAAGGCACACATATTTTTTTTTTCCTTCAGGTCTGCAAAGAATACATTTCCTAGCCGTAAGTCACAAAAGTCATTTTTGTGGGACTTCCTTCCTTTGACTTTCCTCTTCTTGGGATAGATAAGTGCTCTTCCTGTGATATCAGTGGCTTGACCCTGCCACCCAAAGGATGTTTCTAGAGAGAGGGCTTTACGTGGATTCGACAGTCCATCAGATTTGAGTAACAAGCCACAGCCCTGTTAGCTCATTCATCCCAAGTCTGCTTTGGCTTTTCCCATCATGGCTTCTCACTGCCGAAGCGGCCTTTCCTGTTCCCGGGTTCTGAAGCCCGTCGCACCAGCCTCGGTGGAGGCTTGGGTGGGACATCTTCAGTCAGACTGTCTTCCCTGCCCCGGCCACACTGTTGGTCTTTGGAGAGCAGTGGCTCTCTCAGTACCCCTGGTGTCTGAGTGCCCCCCTCTTTGCTGCGGGGTGCTGGAGGGGTGCTGGCCTGCACTCGGGCAGAACCCACGTCCACCTCGTTCTTCCACTCCATTTTGTAGGCCTGGGAAGCTTTCTTTGAGAACTGATCTGGCAAAAAGCGCCTGGAGCGAGGTTGCAAATTGAGCACGGTGGTCCCAGGATCTGTGTCCGAGTCGCTGCTGTTGCAGTCTGTCACAGAACAGAAGAGCAGTATGGGCAAGCAGCGCATAACAGAGATAGCACAGGTCAGAGTGGAACCCCAGTGAGTCCCTTCCCCTCCTGCGGGCCCTGGGGAAAGGGAAGCCAGAAGGTTCACTCTTACTGCACCTGAGTGGCCTTGAACATCTATATCACAAGAGTGTGCCCACGCTAATTCTTAAGCACTTACTTAAACTGCTAAGTGCATTTGCCCGCTGACTCCATCTCATCCCCCCACTTTTACAGTGAGGTTAAAGGTCCAACAGATATTAGCAAGTAAGAAGGAGGGTGGGAATTCAATCTGAGAAGCTCTGGCTCTGCCCTCAGCTGCCCCCAGGATCCTCTCCAGAAGTTCTGCCTCTGACACAGGCGAGCAAACTAACAGAATTTTCCGCTATTTAGATTCCTCCCTTCTGGAATGTCACACGGAACTTCACTGAGTTGCTTTCCATGCCCACAGAAGGACCAAAGCATCCATGTAAGTTTCCTAACTAAAGGGAAGAAGCGTGATTAGACCTTTGAGCGAGGTCTGGGTGCTAGAGGTCATGGGAGGACCAAGGATGGGACCCATCCCTGTCTACTAGCTGACATCATCAGAATTGCATGTTTCTCTGGACATTCAGTGGTGACAAGACCGACAGTCACTACAAGTCACTATCTTGGCTTCCATTTCCAATGCTTCCTGTTTCTCACTCCTCCCCTCTATTACCAGAAGCAGCCTTTAGACTGTCTCCAGCTAGATGAGTTCAATAAACAGACAAGGGAGGTTGCAAAGGGGTTTAAACTGTTGTTAGATCCCATATTTTAATAAAACGAACCCTCATGTCATTCTGGGATTTACAGAAAAGAGCCTGAAGATTACCGTCAAACAAAGAAATAACATCCATGGTCTATGCTATGAAAACTCATTAGCATTACTGTACAAGTGTAAATGTTTATACATCTTCGGATTTACAACCTTTTATTTACAGCTTAATAGGTGCACAGTAAAGGATTTGCTTTTGCTATCCTTCAGGGGTCATTTGAAAAACAAGTGATTGAATTAGTTATAATATGCATAGAGATCCATTAAACAAGGTTGCAATGCTAAGAAAAGGAAGCCTGATGCTACTTGAGGTTCACAAGTGACCGAGCTCATCCTCAATGAAGAAAACCGGGATGTTTTTATCTCATAAGCATTAGCAAACAGACTGAACAGCATTTCTCTTAGACAGAGTCATTACCTTCATTTGCGATCTTCTTCTTCTTTTTCTGGAGTGTCTCTGGAAGCTTTGTATTTTTAGGTAAGGATAAATACCTGGAGGTTGAAGTGGAAGCCTGTGAAAGAAATAGAAAACCACATTCAGATGACAGAAATGTCACCTGCTGTGCATTAGAAGCTAAACTTGGTGACAAAACTCGATTTTTAAAATATGATTTTAGTCCTTCGTTCCAAAGTTACTTTTTTAGACACCACAACCATCATGCTTCAACAACCAAATGCCTTCCAAACCCAAGGGCCGAGCAATAGGAAGGAAAGAAAATAGGTGGGGCCATTAGGAAGGTGTGAAAGCCACTGGCTCTTAAAGAAAACTGACATCCTTGTCTATAGAAGTTATTAATAAGAAAGATGTAGGATATCTGGGAAGGGGAGACATTAACATGTGGTAATTTAAGTTTCATTTATTTCAATTAATCTTAAAATGAAGGAATAACAAAGTGTTGCAAAATCAACTTACTAAGATTCTGAACATCTGTCTTTAGTTCCTAGAATTAATTTTTAATGGTTACTGCTGCATATCACACATAGAAAAACCTTCTCCTGTTTTATACTTCTGATGTTTCAACACAGAATTCTACTGAAAATAAGCACCTGTCACGTCATGTCGTCAATGACTGTGTCATTGTCAATGGTTTCCCTTATCTGTTGAGAAGTCCCTGCCCAGCTGGCCTTTGGGGCAAACTGCACTGTGAATGCTCACCTCCCCTGGCACTCCGGGCCTCTTGTAGTTCTCCAAGGAAGGTGATACTTGCCTGACATCAGCAGTTTGGACCCTGGTACCTATTCTTGGAAGGCTCAAATGTAATCATGGGCCGCATGATGGTCAAAGGCCAAGGGAGTGTGCAGCAGTGTGCTCAGGAGCTTGTCACCTAGGGACAGCACAGCTCACCTAGTCTATACACACATGATGTTCACACCACAAAGCCACTCACCAACATGTCCTCAGAATGGATCTCAGTGGTCTACACAAGTCACTGTATCATTAACCATACAAAATTATCATTATCCATACAAAATGGGTCCAGCCATTCTGATTAAAATTATGTTTTGATTATGCCTGCCAGATTCCTTCTTTGGCTTTTAAAACATCTATTTTCTTTTCTCCAAAGCACTTACTGCATTCACATATAACGTATGTGTGTGTGTGTGTGTGTGTGTGTGTGTGTGTGTGTGTGTGTGTTCGATTGCTGGTGGTTTACCTCTCTTCTAGCGTAAGAATCTTAGGCATAGGAATCTGTTCATTTTATTCTCCAATGAATTCCATGTGTCTGAGACTAGCAAGAATATAAAATAAGTAGAGTGATATAGGCCTATAGACCCTGCACATCGGAGGTAGAGTCAGGAGGATCAGGTGTTCAAAAGCATCCTTGGCTATATAGTGAGCTCAAGGTCAGCCTGGCTTACATAAGATTTTGAGTAAATGAAACAAAAACAAAAGAAACAATATAAAAGGAACGAACTATCATTTGTCTTTTTTTTTTTTTTTGAATGTACATTTCACTCTATTGCCTAGGCTGGCCTCCAGCAGTTCTCCTGCTTCAGCCTCTCAAGTAGTTGAGGCTGTAGGAGCTCAACTCTATGCATATTAAAAATGACTTTATTCTTTATCCCAGCCTAGGGTATCTGGGAATTGGCCCTCAGCAGCCATTTGACCAGCAGAGCCAAAGTTCCTTCCTGTCAGCTGGTCAGCTGAGGACTCTGTCCTTGGAATCTTTCTGCTTCTGAAGACAACACTTGCCCTGCGCTCGTGGTTTAAGCCGTTGTCCTTCCTCAGGCTCTCCCGGAGGCTGTGCCGTCTGCGGATCAGGATCTCTTTGGCCTGCCTCTCGCTCGTATCTGCTGTCAGGTTGTGTCTGTTATACGATAAGGTCTGAAATGACAATGCACACAGAACATCTTTACCAAGCAATCCACCATTTCTCCTCAACTTCAAGCTTCACTTTTCTTTGGGCTTATGCCACTGCCGTCAGTTTCCCTGTGGGACACGACCAAAATGAAAATCCAGAGTCCCAGTGCATAACACTCAGAGTTTGAAAGAATTTATCCTCCTGGAAATCACTGAGTATGTTTTTCTTCATTGAAAAGTGTGAACTTTGTGAATTAGAAAAGCAATTTGCTTCATGAATACCTTGTCTGCTTTCTATGCACCCAGCCATGATTATTAAGAAAATAAGGATCATTTGCGAATACAATCTGTACTGAGTAGAGAGAGAGATTAACAATATAAATATGAGTCATACGGACACTTGGTGGCACCACATCCTCAGTCTAATATCAGGGCTGTCATTATGAGATGTTCTGTCACCACCAGCAACTGTCACCTCTAAATGAGGGCTACCCAGCTCATACCACATGCAGCAGAATTAGTACTTAAGTTCCTAGTAGAATTGGCATGGATGTCTTGGAAATACCCCATGTCCTGAAATATCCTAGGTCCTGCAGGCCAATGGAAAGGTGTAGATTCCACTTCTGTCTCAAGGAGTTTCTTATCTAGTTGGCCATCTGAGTCTAATAAAACCATAAAAGCAAATGCTAAATTAGCTACACTGCATAACCCCCACAGGTTATCTGATCTCGAACAGAGCCAGGATAGTATGATGGTTCTTGGCGAGAACTTAAATATGGGAAGCTATGGGCCAGCTAACAGGAAGCAGGGGCTGGCTCTAAGAACAGAGAAACAGTACCACAGGCCACGAGGACAGAACCCGTGGTTCCGGGAAAGTCTGGAGTGAGTGGACGGATTGACTGTGGGATAATGTTGGATGAAGTGGGGCTTGGTAGTAGGGGGTCCCAAACTGTCTGGAAACAACTGTTGTTTTGTTTCATTTTAAAGAGAAGGCTGCTGCCCTTGAAAGAGCTTTTGAGAAATAGGGCAGAATAACATGGATGAAATGGTGACAGCCTGGTGGGATGCCCCCTAAGTCTACAGGTGTAAACTCTGAAGAAATGAGGATGATCTCTGCCAAGCTGAGTGTGCCTCAGTTTCTTCATCTGGGAAATGGAGACAACAATAGCACCTAGCACATGAGGGGTTAAAGGAGTCAAGAAAAACAGCCTGTTAAATGACATTTGGAAAATGGCAAGACCCTAGGATCATTAGCATATCATTAACATACGATTTGAATATCATTAGAATAGGTTGTTAACGATGGGAAAACAGTAAAAGAAAGAACTCCGAGTATATGAAGAAAGAAATTGTAGCATGTTTTGAAAACAGAGTTGATATAGTTACAATCTAATAATTATATATTTATTAGATATATATAATAAGCTATAAGACTTTTTGAAAAATACTATATTTTATTATCTATATGTGTGTGTCTGTGTGGGCATACGTGCACATGTGTGCAGATGCCCCAGAGGCACTGGATTCCTCTCGAGCTGAAGTTACAGGTGTTTGAGGGTCACCCTGCATGGGGGCTGGAAATAGAGGTCAGGTCCTCTGGAAGAGCAGGGTACCCTCTTGACTGCCGAGCTATGACCTCTGCCCTATAAGTACTTTCAGATCTAAAAACAATCAGATCACTTCTTCATAACTGGCAACACATCAGTCCTTATCTCTTAAACTTAAGCACCCGAGTCCCTTTGATTCTTCAGCTGAGGTGTCTGGGAGAACTTAGGAAGTCTCCAGGATGGGATGCTGGGAGAGGGCCTGAGAGAACAAGAGAGGATGCCCCCATGTGGCACTCACAGGGGTTGGGGAGTGGGAGGGTGGAGGGTGGCAGTGCTGTGGCGGGGCAGGTGTGCTACAAAGATATCCATTTACAGTACCCAGCTGGAAAGCACATTTTCAGCCAAAATCAAGTACGTATTTTGGTGCATAACTTTTTCCTACCCGCTGCCGGATTTGATAGAGGTTCCTTGATAGTATCTCTCTAATTTCATCCATCTCGCCTGGTGTGAGCTTCCTTATTTTCTCTTCACGGCAATCGCTGTAGAAGTTTAAGAGGGAAAGGTATTTTACCTTTAGAAGTGCTTCAGAATCATTGAACTTCTTCTTTGGTGTTAGAATATCGTTACTTCGGAGTAAGATTATAGTTTTAAAAGGAGCGATTAGGAATTGCTTAATATTTTCAAATATTTGAAATATTTTTTAAAATACTCAGTTTTAGCATAATTAAGTTTCTGAAACTTATTTCCACAGAAATAAGTTCAACTGTGCATAAGTTTCCACAGAGTCGACTATTACATCATGTTCCCACAACCCCAGTGTCTTGTGGTGTAGCCTAGACCGGCTTGAAGCTCACCATCCTGAGATCTTGGCCCCAGGACCCTGTGACTGCAGGTTACCACATCCAGCATCTCATGTGATTAGTTTTAAAAAGGACTTGTGGTGTTATCAATTCCATTATTGCTAGCAAAAAGTAATGCAGTCGCGGTCATTCTAATAGAAATTTAGTTAGCTATATTTTATTGAGCCTCGTCACCACAGATTATGAATTGAGTTCTTGTGGAGTGACACCCGGGCCTCAATTGTCTTTCATATTCCTGACGTGTTTCCAGTGTACAGCCAGAGTCCACATCTGTTCCCCCCAAGCCAAACTCTAATACTGTGACTAGTCAATAAGGAAACAGCTGTATGCTGTGTATACACACAGTAGCCAACCTAACATGCATTGAAAATATTCCATTGGACACGGCTGTGAGAGTATTTTAACTCACTTTCAACCAGTACTGAACTTCCCAAGGCTAATTTGACAAAGGCAGGGGGATCCTCAACGTGAATGTAATTCTGGACTTGGCATTTTCAGTATGACACAGCATTCGGCATAACGTGGCATAAAACACGACATATGAACACCCAGAGCTGTCTTCTAACCAGAATCTCAATCTGTTCTGGGATCTTAAGTCACCACCCGAGGACTTACATCAGCAATACTATTATTACCCTTCTAATAATACTGCTACTATCACAGGTTTCAAAACCGCACCAACGCCTACTTATTGATATGGTATTAGCGTCACTCTGCAAAGCGATACTCACTTAAGAGATGCAAACGAGGGGACAGTGCTTATCATGCCCGTCTCCGCCATCTCAATGGCGTGTTTTATCTCAAGCTTTTTATATAAAGACACGATGCTAGACTTGGGTTGGTTTTCCCGAATCAGGAGCTTCCGAAGGTATTTGTCGTCAAATTTCTTAAACCTATAAATAAGTAAAGTCAGAATTTGAATCAATGAGTAAGAAAGTACTCATTGAATAAGAAAAGTACTCCTGAGTAAAAACAGAAAATTGAACTGGTCTTATCATATTATATTTTCATATATGCTTTTGTGTGTTCATATATATATATATATGTGCATATACAGTGTAACTAACAAGTGTCCAAATGCCGTACACCGTGTACTCAAACTGAACCAATCTTCCTAGCCCTCCCCCGACCTCCACCAAGTCAAACTCTTCAGCATCCTGTGTAATATTTCTCTTCTGTATTTCATATCACGGGCTGATGCGCAAACGTTCTTCTGTTGAGGCCCTGATTCCTAGCACATCTAGGACTGAGACCATATTTGGAGACATGCTCTTCACGAACATGATTAAGTTGAGATGAAGTCCTTGGGGTGGGCTCTCCTTAGAGTGACTGGCACAGTGGTAAGAAGGATGCATTTAGTCACAGACACACAAAGAGACACGCGTGTGAAGGGGTCACGGAAAACCCCACCCTCTGCAAGCACACAATAGTAGCACCACCTTCCCTCAAGGTGAATGAATGGAAGTTGGGAGCTGTGGACCCTCAGACCCTGAATTTCCTGAAAACAACTTGCTTACAGCTGCTCTGAGCAAAACAGCTTGTTTTCCTGTGTTGGCAGCTGCTCTGAGCATGAGACAGGGGAGTGATTTCTGATGGCTGCAGCTGAAAGATCCCGAGAGCTAGGGTGTGGCCAGAGCCCTATATAAGCTGGCCCTGAACACACTAAAGGGGGCATTCTTGTTTCAAGGATGATCTGTGACCCCATGTCTCTGTCTCTCTGTCTCTGTGTGTATGTGTTTAAATCTCCAGCCTAGTTCCTGGTTCATGTCCAGTCCCATAGCACAGACATTACAAATAGACCCTGGGAAGATCCTGCTCTTTGACTTTATATTCCTCCTAAAAGTGAGACAAGCCATTTCTGTTGTTTAAACCACCTACTGTGTACAACTTTGCTATGGTAGCCCTGGCCAAACTAGCATTCCCTACCACTCAATGAGCAATCGCTTTAAGTTCTACCCTCAAATGGTTGCACACAAAAGTGTGTTCGCTTCTCACCATCTCTAGTGTTATCACTGTGGTCCTGGATGCATCTGATTTGTTCCCCTGGACTCTGATACTGATTTGGGCCCAAATATGTGTCTCTGGCTCTGTAGTGTATTCCCAGCCCAGACACTAGAGTCCCTGATGGAAATCTCATCTGCATAACAGCACGACAGTACACAGTGGAGGTGCTTGAGCATAGCTCTGCCCCTCAGTGCAGTACTGATCCTCATGGGGTCCTTCCTATCTCTGACACTTGTCACCTATACTCTGAGGGTGGTTATATTCATTGTCCCACCTACTAGGAATGTTTTCTTACATAGCCTTTATGTCTCTCAGCAACATCAGTAGTAATTATCTCACAAGCACCCCCACAAGACAGACCTCTGTCCCCCCGTTCTCCCCAAGGCAGCTACTTCCACCCTGTTCTAGCTGCACGCTCCTTCATGCTCCACCTCCTGTCCTACTTCTCAGATGTACTTTTCCACGCAGCAGCTCTCGTTTTGTGGCTTGATGTGCAAGTTCCTGATTCATCTTATAGCCTGTCTCCTAGCAGCCAAATGTAAAGTCAGTATTGTAGGGATTCTGCCACCCTCCACCGCTGTATCACCAATGCTGAGAGCCAACCCAGGCACAGTGTAAGTATGTGTGCTATAGCGGTTCCAGCGTCTTCCTGTATCCACATCTGCCGAAAACCAGCAATAGCTTTTTGCCATGGTCTAGATAACCTCTGCCCTTTTCCTAGTCACCTGGGATCAATAATGTTACTTGTTTGGGTGAATAGCCTCCTACTGATGTAATGACTAAAGATGCTTACTCCTGAAGCCTGGATCCAGTGTGTCCATCCCATCATAGCCCCATAGCATCGTATCTATGAAATGGTAGGAACCAAGGTGAACAGCATGTAAATAAGGTAGTTATTTTACCCCCACAAGCTCTGACAAGATTGACTGACTACCATCGAGCCCACAGCAGCAAGAACAAGTCCAAGCCTGGCCCAGATTAGCCCCGCCCAGCCCAGCCTACTTGGAGCTTCTTGACTCACACAATTTAATAATAAATGACTGCTACTTTGATCCACTGGCTTTGTTATGTAACATCACATGCGAGTATACAGGTAAAACAACAAGTAGTAAATGTTCCTTGAGAAAGACGTAAGTATATACCATTGATTCGCCATCAACTCAGGAGGTTTATTGGAATGAAACCAATGTGAACCAACTTTCTTGGCACTGATCCTTTGTTCTAAATACCGGAGGGATCTGAATAATTAAAGGGCTACCCTGAATATACCTTGCCAGTGACCCACTACTACTTGAAGGCTGGGTCTACTCTTTCTGATGTTTATTTTGAATTTTCTGTTAGGCTCACAAAGTCAGGATTCTCAACAATGATACAAAGTCTCAAGCACTTCTCATATGACTATTATTGTTTCAGATTTCTTCCCAGAGGTAAACAAACGGGAGAGTGAACCCGGATGGCAGAGGCAGCTGCTCTCTCCTGCACGGGGAGTGCGTGTTTTCTTCTTGCTTTATTCCCCTGTCCCACTCCTTTGTCAAGCTCCACATACGTGTTCTCTTTCGCACCCTTAGATTCCCGGCTGCTGGACCTGAGCAATGTCTCCACCGTGTCACCTTTCATTCTGTTCTCAAGTGATCAAGAGCCTCAAGAATTCTCCGCCAGGGCCAACGGGATTCGGTAACACTGGGGCTCTGGAGGACAGGGAGAGACATCCAACATGCTCAAACCATGCCTTCTTCTTTTTGTACGTTTGTTTTAGCAGTGGCAATGGGTCTGTGCCCACTGAAGAGGTTATGTGCGGAATTGATTTTAAAATGGTTTGTGTCAAAGCCTGGTCTCCCATACCCACTTTTCCGGTGATTGTACAGCAGACACGACAATCAAGAAAATGCTTTGCAGTTGGTGTGGTGATCGAACATGGAAACCTAAAATGCTTATGGATTAGTTACGATTATTCGTTTCTGATTCAAAAAGTCATAAAAAGGCAGCAGTTGCTTCCAAACATGAACCAAATGTTGGCACTGCTCTTGTTCATGACCACAGTCCAGGTATGGCTTCCTTGGGAGGTCTGCCTGCAAGACACCCATGGACCTCAGAGACACGGGGCACAAGTAACTCCCTCTGACCTTCACCTGAATTCCACTTCCAACTCACCTGATCACAGCCTCACCCCTCCCCCTTCTTGAGCTGGTCAGGATTTTTCATTGGCTGGACACAAACTAGAGCTGTCTAGGAAGAAAGAACCTCCACGGAGAATATGCCTTCATAAGATCGGCATTTTCTTGATTAATGGTTGACCTGGTAGAGACCAGTCACGGATGGGTTGTGCCACCCACGTGCAGGTTTTCCTGGTAGTGTAAAAAAAAAAAAAAGCAGGCAGAACTAGCCATGAAGAACGAGCCAGGAAGCAATGTAGCTCCATGGTCTCTGTTCCTGCCTGGAGTTCCTGCCTTGACAACCCCCCTCATAGTCCACAGCAAGCTATATAATGAAATAAACCCTTCCCTCCACACATTGCTGTGGGTCCTGGTCTTTATCACAGCAATAGAAAGCCAAATAGGACAGCATCTCTTTTTCCTAATAGTGCCTAGGGGTTGCTGACCTAGCGTGTGCTTACACATGTCTACACTCTGCACTCCCCCCACTTGGATGTAGCAGGAGGGGGGGACGTGAAACCTCCAGTTGGCTTTTGAAAAGAAACATGCTAGTCTGCATCATGCCTCTCGCTCAATACATTGAGAGGGTACTGGTCAGAGCCTATAGGAAGGAAAAGTGATTGGATCAGAAGAAGAAGATGAAACGATGGGGAAAGAGGAGAAGAAAGTCTGTTTGATTGGTTTGGCGCATAGAAGGGCCCAACTACACAAGGAAATCCTTAGCGTGTACAGAGAGAATAAGGCAGGCACAGTGGGCTGGCTTTAATCCCCAGCCAGAAAAAACAAGAATGTTTCTCAAGAGAAATAGCCGTTTGTTCCGAGTTTCATACTGCAGGTTTGGTCGGCTTTATTACCTTATGCTCCCAGGTGGTTAACTGGGTGTCCTGCCTGTACAAAAATATCTTTCCTTGATTTATGGAAAAAGGCTAAGCTCAAGGGACATTCTAACATCTACGGGCACTAATGTCTTTGTAACTGATTGAATTAAGGATCTCACCCTCCCTTTCTCATACACACACACACACACACACACACACACACACCTGATTACTACATGACTGCTTTGCTGTCTCTATTTTATAATTTGAATATACAACTCTGTGACATAGACATCTTATGTTACTCAGCACCATTCTATGTGTGTGAGCAAACTCAAAATCCTTCCACTTTACATATGCAGAGATCATCAGGTAGCCAAGTTGATATCAAGGAGTGGGTAGTGGAGTAAAATGCCTGTGGGTACGCTAGAAAAGCAAGAGGACACATCTCCATATGGTCTAGAATGCACCCCTCTGACCTCCCCTTCCCACCTACACTCTGCTTCCGTCAGCCGTCTGACCTAACCAGTGACAGATGCACAAATGTTCACAGATTCTATAATGTTCTATAAGAAAAAAAGGCCAACATGTGACTGTTTCTAATAACCGTCATGGATGGCACCAAAGTGGCCAGGGAAGAAGGTACCCACCATGGGCTCCCATTAGGTGGTGAGGGGTGGATCCTAGGACCCATGCTTCGAATGTAGCTGTCAGATCCCTTCACTTCTTGATCTCGTCACCCTGTCTGGTTTGTTGTTCCTACCTCAGTTCCCGTTTCAGTTTATAACAACCATGAAGACAGGCAATACATTGAATCTGGCCACACACCTGGCCTTTTTGTTTTTTCAAAATAAACTTGTGTGTGTGTGTGTGTGTGTGTGTGTGTGTGTGTGTGTGTGTGTGTATACAAGAATACTTTCTATAAATGCAGTCTTTCAGGTGCATGAATCCCTCAATGTAAGCTCATTGATTTTCCTCAGGTTTACTGTTATTCCCTGGGGCTGTGAATCTCTACCTCTCCTATGCCCCTTACCCCTATATGGCAGAATAGACAGTAATGGAATCCTTAACTTTTAACTCATTGAATGGGACTCTTGGTTCTTTTGCAGTGAGGAACGGCCACAAAGGTTGGCTCCAGCCACGGGATGTGCATGGACGAGCTGTTTGACTGCTTTTGAGGACCTTGGTTAGAGGTGACAGAAGATGTCTTGTCCTTTAGTGGACTTTCTTCCATCTTGCAGCCTGAAACAGGTGACGCTGAAGGGGCAATTTTGCCCCAAGGGCCAACATGGAGGCGACTGTTGGTGAGTTACTCTATGCTTGGAATCGTGGAGTTGAGCTCTTGTCCACTTAGCCTGAGTCTTTAACTTCTGGCAGTAGCATATAGGGACATAAACTTTTGCCTCATTTATAACAATTGTATATCTCTGTCATGGTTGAGACATTGTTGTTGTAGTTGACACAGTTTCTCAGTAGCTTAGGTTGTTGCCCTGAATCTCATGGAGAGCCTCCTGCCTTAGCCTCTATTGTTCTGAGATCATAAGAATGTATCACCACACCTCTCTATAGCGCTACACCTTAAAGGACACACAGTAGCACAACATAGCCTGGAATATTTGGCATACTTTGTTTCTAAGAGTGACCCAGAGCCACTCTGATGGGGAGTCCCAAGGCCTCTTACTTGTCTCTCCAGAAGTTGTGACCCCAGTGTCCACAAACATCTTCAATTCCAGTCTTCACATGATCAAAAAACTGCAACAGAAGAAAAGATAGGCTAATTCACTCCTCTTTTCTGGCCGTTGGTCATTTTTACTCTTCTGCCATCATACGTAACTCCAATGACACTCTGTTTTGTTGAAAACCAAAAGCTAATTTTTGGTTTTGGTTTTGTAGTTTGAAACAGGGTTTCTCCGTGTAGCCCTGGCTGTCTAGAACTCACTCTGTAAACCAGGCTGGCACCAAACTCACAGAGCTCTGCCTGCCTCTACCTCTGGAGTGCTGGGATTAAAGGTGTGCACCACCATCACCCAGCTATAAGCCAATTATTTATCTTCAATTGTTTGTGTGTTAGGCAATATTTTCATTACTTTGGTCATCCTAACTTTGATCACAACTTTTAAAATTATAAGAAATGGGTAGCAGAAACATCTTTAGTTTGAAGGTTTTATTCTCCCTTAGCTGGTTCAGGTCTCTAGTGGACTTGGACGGGATATCATGGGATTATGACAAATGCACCTCCCATCACAGACCATCCAGATGCCTCACCTGTCCCCTCGAGTCTTCTGTTCTCTTCCCCTTCCAGAAATGCACAACAGTGCAGTACTGCTTCTGTGATCACTACACATATTAATTAAGTTCATAACACAGCACCTACCCGGCAGTGGATCTCTTCACTGACGGCTTGCTGCTTCTTATTGGCTCTCTTAACATCAAGAAACTCCACCAGGGGTCGGATGGTTATCCCCTGCACAAAAAGATGGACCCAAACACATAAGTCTTCTTGTAAGAAGAAAGTTCAACCACAGATGATCATCTCCCAAGATTCGCCAACCACCAACAAAAGCTAGCCTGTTATCAAAAGTAGGATAGTAAACACAAAACTTTGTTATTCCTCTCTTCCTTTCCCCAGAAGTCTTATTTTCAGGTCACTTTCAACATAAAACAGATGTGGAAAATAAATAGAATTAACTGAAAAGTAAGAAACAATAAAGTTCAGTGGAATCAGTGGGAATACTTACTGTAATACCCAGAGAAAAACTCTCCAGTGAGTCCTTCATTTGCTCTTTCTACTGAGACGGTTCTCACTGAACTGTTTTTGTATGCCTGTCAGGGAGGTTGGACATCAGAATACAGAGATGCCAAAGGACCTTGGCTCTAGGACTTTGGGTCTAAGAGAAGGTCATTTCTATCACAACACAGTAACATAGTAGGCGGAAGAGGCATGACAGACAGACACAGGGAGAGGGACTAGGAAGCACCCAGCAGGGATCTGGAAAGGTGTGGGCATCATCTGGCAGAAACTTCAGAACAGTCAGGGAGCAGCAGCCGGAAATAGTGCAAGGGCAATCTAGGTACACCTAGGAGTTAGCTTCGGAAATGGAGGAAATTATAAGCTGCTGATTAAATTGGGGGGTGGGGGATAAAGGAAACCCCGTATTCTGAACAAGGATCTCTGCAAATTTTCATAGTCAACGTCTCAGTCAATAATGAAATATTAAAAGCATCTCCCTTAGAGGCACAGGGGGCAGAGGTCACTAGGTTCTGCTGTTGAGCAAAGCTTTGCTTATTGTTCTCCAACCAGAGTCAACAGACAAAAGGCAAGACGTGCCGGCAACAAAGTGGCAAGAATTTGTTGTTAATGGACTGGAAGTCAATGAACTAAATGACTAAATTGCACTGACCAGCTCTAAGAAGCAAGTGTGGATATGCCTAGAACAATTCTAGTTTATAAATGTATAACACATATAAGTTCACAATTAATAAAGCTTAAAAATGATGCATTGCATCTAATTTAAATCACATTCCTTTTAGTACAACTTCATCTCTGGAACTGTTTGGTTGTCTTAACACACTAAGTAGGAGTCATTTGTTAGGCACTGCTTGGCTTCCATTCCTCTCTCCTTGCTTCCTCAATCATCTATTCTGAGGTAGAGCATGTAACATGTGCATGCCATGTCTGGTTAATCAGGATATTTTATTAACGATCCAAAGCCTTTGGTTTGCAAGGACAGAGAAAGGATACCTCTGATAGGACATCAACTTTATCCCTTTTGAAACTTTCCAATTTGGGTTACTTAGGAAGCAAATTGACAGAACTTCCAAGATAACTTGTTACTATTTGGGTTGGGGGGTAAAAAATTAAAAATAAAAATCCTGAGTTTACTGACAGTATGCCAAAATAAATCACTGCAAAGGGTAAGCAAACGCTCGCCTGTCATTCAAGTTTGGCACAAGAAACAGGCACACAGTGATGTCCTGACTCAGATTCATCTAACAGCAAGGACATGGAGAGTCACTGGGCACTGAGATTCCCATCTTATTTCATCTCTGCTCACTCCACCGCTCCACCTCTGCTTCCTCCAATGAGAGAAGAAAGGAGAAAAGACTAATCTTTTGATTGGTTAAAATAAACACCCATTCACAGGGAAAAATGATTTCATCCATGTTGTATTAATACTGACAAAATGGGGAGATGGGTGTCTTATATTTTCTTGCTCATTTAGCAAGGATTTCCCTAGAACTTTCCATTTACTAAAAACTATCATTGCTTGGCTGAGGAGATGGCTACACAAACATAAAGACCAGAATTCAGATCCTCTGATACTGTAGAAACAGTCAGGTGTGGCCACATATGTCTATAAGCACAGTGCTCAGCGGGGAGCTGAGACAGGAGGATTGCTGGGCTTGCTGGCCACCAGCTTATGCAAAAACAAGAGGAAGTCTTGGTTCATTAAGGGACCTTGTGCCACAAGGGAAGGAAATAAGACAGTGTGGGTGATAGAGGGTTGTACCAGAAGTCCTTCTCTGACCTCTGTAAGCATACCTAAAGATACACACACACACACACACACGATACACAATATTTCACACACACTTCACTCACATGTATGGACACATACACACAAACATACTCGCACCACACATGACACTCATAAAATACACACGTGCACATGAGCCTATCACCGTCATGGCCATGTTATCTTATGTTTCACCATTCTCACATTGCCAAGATCATAAAACCAAGTTGTGAGAAAAAAAATCACTTGTGATTGACATAAACAGAATGAAAGTTCTAAAGTGTTCCCGGCCCTTGGCTGTCCCTGGTTTCCAGCACTTATCACCTACACAGTGGTCACATGACTCTGTTAGATGTCTGTCTTCTAATAAACAATAGCTTCCTCCATTGTGGGCTACAAAATTCTGTTCATATTATACTACCTACAAGCAAATGTGTAGCTGAAGCTCTCATCTTAGAAAACCAAAAACAAAGGCCATCTATGGCAAGTGGCTTTGGCGTGTTACCCCTTCTCGTGAAGATCTCCTGCCTCCAGTGCTCTCTTTCCGGTCAGTTTGTCAAGCGGTCACCTTCACGCCATCAGAGAGCCCCCCTGAGGATGGCCACCCCTCACTCACTATGCTGTTGCTTTTTTCTGAGGTTAAGGAATCCTCTCCTTGAACACCCCTATCACGTGACTTCTGCCTCTCACCTCTATGTGTCTTCCATCACCAACCATCGCATTCACTCTCCCAGGACCACGCTGTTTCCTCAACAATTTGTCAGTTCCCCAATCAATAAGGCTGTGTTTCTAGGCTCGGCACTCAGGCCGTTTTTACGTTTCTTTCCCCATGTATGAATAACCCTTCCCATCTCATTCTTTAAAAGGTATCGATCTAGGTTTACTCCACAGTTGGGGGTCTCCCATCCATCTGGCCTCCATCATGAATTCCATATCATCAACTTCTGGATAGCTATAGGGAAATTATTTTCCACCCTACAAACTGAATAACCCCCTAGTTGTTCACCACTAAATTAACTCTGCTCAGTCGAAAACACTGGGCAACACACATCCTAAATAGCCCACCATATAATTTTTGCTCTTTTTAAAAAATGGATCATTTTACTCGTTTTATTTAGGACTAAATTAAATATCCCTGTTACAGCAATTAAACATAGTGATTTATTTCACAAAAGAAAGCACATTCTAGGGTGCCCACAATGCTTATACAATAGGGAGCACCATCATTTCAGTTTGGCAGGCAACATGAGCAAATACTTATTACTCAGGGCACCATGGGTCCTGAGCATCCCCATGTTCTTGCTTGTACGTAGAGTCTTTTACCGGGGGTATTCCTGAGGGTGTCAGCAATCAGAAATCTTGAGAAACAAAATAACATCACCCTCCAGAGACAGTGATAAATTCCTAATCTCTGTTGTCCTCCTGTAAAGCAGATCATTACACATACATATGTCCTTCACGGGCCCTTTGTGTCACGTCCATGGATCAAAGGGCTAAGGAAAAATGACACAGAGCCACACAATGTTCTGGTTATTGCTTCTACCACGAATAATAAAGTCTCCTGCCTCTGAGCCAGCCGACTGGTGTCTCTACCCACCTGCTTGCTTCAGTCTGCAGAAGGATGTAAATTACATCACCCACATGCAATGGTGACAGAGAGCTGATGGGTTGCTGTTTTTACATTTAGTTCCTTCACTTCCAGCTGTTGAGCAGATTTATAGAAAGTCTTGGGATCTTCTGCATGACTGTAGGGATAACTAAATAATGATTATGGTACCCTATCATTTTGTTCAAATGGAAGTTTACTGAAAGACATCAACTTTTCACTTCCATTATTGTTGTTATTTTACATGAAATCATGAGGTCAAAACTCAATGCCAGGTATTGTACTGTATATATATGTTGGGGCTGCAGACCCTGGCTCCTTGACTTTCTATACTTGCCTCAGACCCTTTGCCTGCTGGAGTTAGCTGAGCAAAACAACTTGTTTACCTGTGCCTGCAGCTGCTCTGAGCACGAGACCTTGATGGCAGGAGAGTGGTTTCCGGTGGACCTGTGACTGAAAGATCCCGGGAGCTAGGGCATGGCCAGAGCCCTATATAAGCTGCCCCTGAGCACAATAAAGTTGGCATTCTTGTATCAAGGATAACCCATGTTCCCATGTCTCTCTGTCTGTCTGTGTGTGTATGATTTTAAATCTCCAGCCTAGTTCCTGTCTCACGTATCATCTTGTAGTGCAGGTGCTACATATATATTATATATTTCCCTACAATACTTGCGAGGGAGGTCTCACAATCCATATTCCATAGCTAGGTAAACTGAGACTGAGAGAACTTACATGGAACAAGGTCAAGATGGACTCTATTCAAGTCTTGTTTTTTGCTCTATACCCTACGGTTGTTAATTTGTAATATAATTTTAAACCACAAGCAACAGGTCATATTGTACATAAGTAACATTACTGGTTTTATTGAAAGGAAATGAACTCAGATGTCTAGAAATCAAGATTGTTCACTCATTTGCTATTCCATAAGTAATGCTACATTCAATGGCATGATAATGTGCTGCTCAAATTAGCAACATGATTTAAGCAATGTTTAAATTATCATGACAACTTATGATAAATAGTAAATCATGTCACATGTAACCTGTTTTTGAAGGCAGTCATAACTTGATATATTGGACTGAAGAATTTATCCTTCAAGAAATTATGTAGTAAGGAGAGGGAAATCAATCTTTAAATTCAATAATGGGGGTTACTGGGGAGATGGCTCAATGGTTAAGGGCACTGGCAGCTCTTAGAGAAGACCCAGGTTTCATTCCCAGCATTCACATGGCATCTCATCACTGCTTATAACTCAAGTTCCAGGGGATTTGCTGCCCTCTTCTGGCCTGTGAGAATACCATGTGTGCATATATGTGGTGCACAAATACACAGACACAGACACAGACACACACACACACACACACACACACACACACACACACACACACACACACACACAATGCTTGTCCACAAATAGATTATTTTTAAAATTGAGTAACAGTTCCAGCAACATCAAAAGCTGTCATTTGGAGAATAGGTGTCTTACTTGAAAGGCACAATTTTATGCATGGACTTGTAACTAGGTACTCTACTATGGCACGTGTCTTTAGTTCCAGCACTCAGGAGACAGAGGCTGGCAGATCTCTGTGAGTTCAAGGCTAGCTTGGTCTACAAAGTGAGTTCTAGGATAGCCAGAGTTGTTATATTTCTCACAAAGCCAAAATATTTCTCTCTAGGCTTATTTCACTGACTATTCTGATTAGAAATATCTTTCTTTTTGAAGGATGTGGGTGTAAACTTGCATGTACATGCATAGGCATGTGTGTGTTTACAGTGCCTAGAGAAACAGTGATGAGAGCAGTACGGGAAGGAGAGGAGGGGGTCATAGTCAAGTGGCGTGCACACACTGGAACAGAAAGGGAACATGAGTAGAAAGTGGAGAACTATGGTCCTTTCCCATGGCCATCAGGATGAACTTGACCAAGTGATCCTTTAGTTTACAATGGGAAAGACTGGCCCTGGTGCACTAGCATGGCATAAATCCTGAGCCCTAAAATGCATATTCAATAGAGGGTTAGTTAACGTGTTCACCTTACTCAAAGCAGCCAATGCAAGCCTCCTATTGTCTGTCTGTTGCCTGAGTCTCTTCTTCACCAGTAGAACCTTAACACACACCTTTACCCTCATGCACAAGCACCATATCACTCCCCCTGCTTCTACTTTTGTCCCCCACATTTCACTCTCATCAAAGAGCCAGTGATATCTGCTCACAGCGTGCCATTCTGCTACAGAAGTTCTCAATCCCTGTCAGTTAAGTGCAGAATCGACCTGAGCTTTCTGAACTCAGCAGTGTGTGCCTCCATCTCCCTGCTTCAGTGTGGTCATCTGGAACATCACTCCTGTTCTGAATACTTTCTGTTTTAGGATTGAGTGTCAGCTCTCCCTTCAACCTTGAATGTTAGTTGACCAGATGCCAGCTGGTTTCACATCCTTCATACCTTAGATTCATCACTACTTCCACAAAAGACCTTGCTATTCTTACATTTCTGTGGCCAAAATTATCTATCCAAGGTGTCTTAAGTTATGCACATTTACTGTAGCTTCATTGATAATAGCCTAAGGCATAGAATGTGAAAGCCCAGAGCAGTGCTGTTCAACACAGCATGTTGCCCGAGGCTGTTGATGACCTGTAGATGATTAGCTACAAGTCAGCAAAGAGATAAACTTAGATTCCCACTTCCAAATTGTTACAAAGCAAAAGAGCAAGTTTGTCTGTGATATTAAATATCAAATATTCACACACATTGTATGTGTCCTTAATCCTATCACTCAGGAGGCAGAGGCAGACAGAGTTTTTGAATGTGAGGTCTGCCTTGTCTACAAACTGAGCCAGCCAGTGCTATGCAGTGAGACCTTGTCTCAACAAATAGAACAAAACAAAGTGAGTGGAAAGGCATATAATGTAGGTAATTGATAATTTACTTTTATTTCTTGATTGAGTCTGAACCCAAAATAAGTCAAAATTATTACTCATAACTCTGTATTCATGTGTTAATATGAATCATCTAGATATATAGTCTATGACTAATGGTATTTATTTTAATACTTTTTTCATATGTAATGTTCTAGCTATAGATATATGTTTTATGTTTGATAAGACTAGTGACTAAAAACTATTAAAATTGTATGAAGTGTCATGTTCTATCTTTAATTAACGTCTTTCTATGAAATAACACCAGTTGTATTTTATAATTGAACCAAGCCCATGATGCCTGGGACAAAGAACTGACTTTGTACTATAGGCACTTGAGAACTTGTACTGGGGACTGTGGTCCTCTCCCAGTGACCTAGGATGATACAATTCTATTTTTGTGTCTGGTACTCTAAGATGACAGTATCTGTTTCTGGGAGGAGTGGCCTCTTGGTACTGTGCACTGTGCACTGTGCAGCTAAGAGGGCCTAAGGTGACAGCAAGGTAATCAGCAGGTCTTGGAAAATGACAAAAATCCCTACCTCCTCCTGCTCTATATTTACATGTATTTTGCCCTAGGCCATGGTGGGAGGTGAAAATCCAAGATAAAATTGCTTTCTGTCACATTTTATCCCAAAATGTGTAAGGAGCAACTTGAATGACTTGTTGCAAATGTTCCATAGACTCTGAAGAGAAAAGATGAAGTTAAGGGAATATTCCTCCCCTCAGTACACAGAGGATGTGTGGTATCTCCCGAGTTTAAGGAGGGGATTCAAGTTAATACAAATCTTAATACTGTATTACAACTGTAATCGAAACGAAAGGGTCACACTTGTATCATGTGATCCACAACAGGCCATACACACTTCAGGAAGCTGAGAGGTTCTGTCAGTGATGTCATTTAGCCCTTGTAACTCCAGAACAGAAAGCATCCCTTGTCTGCGTGTGGTGGTACGGGGGCCAATGGAGCTACTGGACTGCCAATTGTCTGAATGAATGCCCCATATAGCTATGTATGGCACAAAACATTTGAGAACAATAGCAACCACATTACTCAATCTCTGGCAGGTGCTCCAGAGGATTCCACTGTTATCAATGGAGGGGACAGCTCCAAGGATGCTCTTGTCTCTGAAGATCTCTCAGTGAGACAAATAGAGAAGAAGACACAGTGATACCAATGATCCTGATTTGCATAGGTCTAAGCCAATGTGTTCTGGTGTCTTTTAACAAAAATACTTTCAAGAAACTTCACATTAAAATAGGCTACATCAATTTGGGTGTGTAACTGGGTAACCACTGAAGGGAACCAGCATTATAAAGGTGTGGATGCCAAAGACTGGAAGAGGAAGCGACGTCTCTCAACCTAATGGGACCCGTGAGTATCCTGAGTGTCCATGGCCAGGATTCCACAAATCCCACTGTCCTAACATTGGGAGACTCTACACAAGCAAAGTTAAGCTGTCTGATCGAGAGTCGACTAAAGAATCTACACAGAATGCAGTGCTGAGTCTATTTCACCCCTGGCTTCCATGCTGAGTTTCATCTCACGGTACAGATCTGTCTGTTGCTGATAGAGTTCACCAAACTATTTAACTCCAGTTTCTGGGCCTTACTTTCCCTATCCAAAAACCAGAGATAATGAGCTCCCGGAGTTATGCGGCAGAGAAGAGTTCTGACAGCTAAAGGGACAAATACTCGAGATGACACTTTGGGTAAGCTATTGAGGAAACCCTTGGTGATGGTTACACAAAATGAAAATCATGACCGTCCTGTTCCCTGTCAAGGCTCTTAAGGTCAGGTTGCCTCAGGGCTCAATCTTGGTACCTTTCTGTTTCTTCAATGTGCATATTCATGCTCTAGACAATCCATCTTGCTCCATGACTTCAGTTACCACAGGGCTGAGGACTGGCCTCTTGACTGAACTTGAGCTCTTAGTACTTACCTGCACTTGTAAGTCTCACAGACATCCCTAGTCCAACAGCTTGTAATTGAATCGCCCACCTCTAGTTCTTGGATCACTACTTCTACTTCTCCTCACTCAGGCACCAGCCCCGGGCGCCAATGACGCCCCCTTTTCCACACAGCCATGTCACCTTCAGACAGACCCTGCCAGTGCCATGTTCAGAAGGAACAACAGGATCTTTCCTCTCTTCCGGCCACCATCAGAGCCTGTATTCAGCTTTCTTTGACCTCTACTTTGCCCCCTTCCCTTAAAGAAGAGTGAAGCTCCTTATATGGTTCTTCATAACCCTACATAATACAAGCCTCCAACATAGCCTGTTACTCTAGCCCACCCTACACTCTGGCCAAGAACATTCTGTGTCCAGGAAACAAGATCTCCCTCTGCACATGTGCTAGAATGTCCTCCATCTTGGTTAAAGCCTACACCCCTGCAGGCCTCTGCTCAAATGTCATAGTCCCCACTTTTCCCTTCTGTGAGCATCAATTGAGAGTTGTCACCTACCCACTGCTTATGTCACCCTCTTCATTCCTGATCCCTGTCTTATTTATTATATAGTATCTTCCACCTTTAAGTATATCCCGTACTTTACTATTGAGTTTCTCACCTAGTGTATGCCACCCTCCCCTAATCCCTGACAGAAATGGAAGTACTGCAGAGGCAGGGATCTATTCTTGGATTTTGCTCAGGTAAGAATTCTAAATTCGGACAGCAGTGCAGGTCACAGAGCACAAGACAAATAAATATTTGTTAAACGACTATGTACAAACTATAATCTCTGGGAGCTGGCGTATTGACTAACTTGCAAAGTTGGACCAACCCTGCTTACTGCTTCCCCTCAGTGTGCTGGACTCACCATTCCTGTGCTCCAGGCAAAGCACTGTCAAAAGCCAACTCCTGTCAAAGAGCTGCTGGAAGGTCATGGCTCACAACCGGCACTTAACAAGTGCGTTTACCAGGTCGGGGAGCAAGGCAAATGACAAGGATTAGGGCTAGGGCATGCACTTTGTCAATTTCCAACAGTAAACAACATTCCCTGAGCTGAGTTTCCTTAAATAATTGTTTCCTCTGTGGGGGCCAAGTGACCAAACTGAACTCTTGTAATGTCCTACACAATCCAACACGTGAATCCAGACAGGAAGTATCATGTTCCTTGTTCGAGTGACTCCCAGAGCTTCAAGACACCTATGCCACTTTGCCTCTGCCACCAGCATTCACTTGGGTAACCAGAAAGTGCTTATCTCCTGAGGAAGGAGAGAGAGACTTTTCTAGAAGAAATAGCTAGCTACACTCACCAGGATGAAGACAGTGAAGAAAATAACAACAATGGCGGCCGTGATGAAGAGCTTCTTCCGGGGAAACACAGTAGCAGGGAGGAGGAACACGAGCGCGAAGCAGATGGCACCTCGGAGCCCTCCGTAGGCAATGATGAACTGGTCCTTGAAGGTCAGAGGAATGGTCCGAAACCAGTTAATCACTTGAGTCAGCACAAAGACTCCTATGGAGAGAAAGAGACCCAGAGAAAGCAGACTGTGTGAGTATGGACAGGGACAGACCGGGGATTCTGAGTCTCTGAGTCTCTATGAAAACGAAGAGGCAGCCAGAGCAGAAAGAAGTCCCACTAGGTCATTGTCACTGACTGTTCATTGAGCCAAGGGCTGCTCCTTACCTAGTGCCCGCCAGATCAGGCAGAAGGCCAGCGTGAAGCAGACGAATGCCCAGTTCCACTCATGGTTCTTCCCGACGGTGGACACGCCCATGAAGATGAAGATCAAGGTCTCGCTCACGCTGCTCAGCATCTTCATGAAGTACTTGATGGTCGTGTAGGACTTCTGGGACACGTTCTCCTCCACGTACTTATTCATTGTCATGGCACACGCTGTGATTCTAGAAGGGAGAGATAGCTGAGATGTAAACACAGCCTCAACCACAGTCAGAATACCAGGGTCAACCCCTAAACGCAATCCCTCTGCCAGCTGCTTGCCTGAAGCCCTAAATAATCCCTTGACCTTCTTCTGCTCATCTCTTGACATCCAAATTCTCAGAACAACCCCTGGTCACCATCACCATCAGTCCTCCTTTGAGCACCTAAACTTTAATAAATGTTCAAAATAATTTGAAACTCACTATCATCCTATAAAAGCAACTCTCCCACTTGTATAGACTTTATTCCTACATTATATTAGAAACCTTGAACTACAACACAAAATCCCCCACTATCTCAGGATGCACTGGGCTTCTTTCCTACTATTCTTCCTTACTGCACCCCCTCTCCATATAATAAATATCATTTCAACTAGTCTATGGTGTCTATTTCTATGAAATTTAAAATAGGCTCCAAGAATTCCTAAGTAAAGGAAGTTTTTATTTCTTTTCTCTAGCATCTCGCTCACAACTTTGGGGCCACTGTGCCATTTGCTTCCTCTCTTGTGGTAGCTATCCCTACACAGCATCTTTGCGTACCTCGGGAAAAGGTCAGATCAGACACATGCTGGCAAGGTGGGTGCTCGCTTTTCCCCCTGCCCTTCCCTCACTGGCTCACTCCACCCAGCACACAGCTCATACCCCGACTGCCTGTCACAAACAAAGCATTTCATGCTCTTGACTACTGCCTGCTTCACGGGCACACAAGTTCCTATCAGTCCAGGATATCACCCCCAATCAACTTGAATGCTACCCATAGATGGAAATGTAATGTGGTGTAGGTGACAAACATATACCAAGTCCTCTATGAAGACTACGGTGCCCGCACAATGCGAAAGGACTTCATTGTGAAATTGAGCTGAAGGCGAACACGGAACGAGGTGACTCAGCTCCCACTGAGTGATAGCCAAGCCATAAAGCAACTTCCAGTCATGGTGGATCTGATTCGAGTCCAGAGCCACACCAACGTGGCATGCATGACCCACGGCCTGTCCAGTGGGCTTCCTTAACCCAAGAACATGACATGGGACAGTTGAATAATGCAAAGCTCAGATGCTCTGAGATCAGAGCCAGCAAGTAGTCACAAGCCTGTGCCCTTGCAACAAACAGACACATTCCTCACATAAACGGTTTTACGTTGTTTTTCTATTAAAACAAAACAGACGCTCCACCTATGCAAGGAGTCTGCATTTAGACACAATGTCACCACCACCGCTAGAACAAGGAAGTGTTTCTTTTAGATTTATATGGGTGAAGAACATATAATTCATGCGGTTTCCAAAAGAAAGGGTAGCCTTTTAAATGAGCCAATAAAAGCGAGCAGCCAGAAACATGGCAAAGCCTGCACATAGCTGAGGGCTTATACAATACAGGCTCGTGTTTGGAGACATTTCCTGGGAGCCAGGAACTGAGCAAACACTATGTAGGGGCTGTGTCAGCTAATCCTCATAACCTGTTTATAGGCAGGTTCTATTATCACCTCCACTTTCATACATGGGAGGACAAAGGTGGACTCAGCATCTCACAGCTAGTAAATTATGGTGCCCAAGTGCTTAACCAGGGAGCCTGATGCAAGCCAGTGCTGTTTAGACCTGACCCTCACTCCTGAGAGTTCTTAGTGATCTGAGCCCAGCGGTCCTGTGGGAGAGAAAGCGCCCACTACTCGTCAAGCTCTGGCTCCTCCCCTCTCAAGACTAAGGCTATCTGTATTTGTGCATTGGTTTCCTGGGTCTACTGTAAGAAATTAGGGCTTCACAGTTCATTTGATCATCTCGCTTTCATAAGCCAAAAACAAAAATAATTTTAACTCAGCTTAAAAAAAATCATGACATTGATTGAGCTGTGCTCCTTCTGGAAGCTTCCAAGGAGAATCTGTCCTTTTTTTCTGCTCTACCTTCTAGGGGCTACATAAAATCTTTGGCTTGTGGCCACATCACTCTGTGTCTAACACTCCCGACTATGATAATGATAACTCCTTTTCATAAGAGTTCTGTTATTCCTCTACACCCTCTGATTGTTATCATTGCAATCTCCCCATCTCAAGAACCTACTTAAATCTCATTTGCAATCTCCTGTTTGTCGTACAATGTAAGTTATTAGCAAGTTCTATGAATCAGGATGTAGAAGTATTTGGGTACCTACATTGCAGAGATCCAGATATTTTCACACTTTGTCTTCATATTGTCCGGAGTAACTGGGGATGGAATCTCAGGCTTTTGTGGTCTCACCCCTGAATTTTCTCTAGGGCATGGGCCAGCTTGGGATTTGCAATCCTCCTGCCTCAGCCTCTGGGTTCCTGGATTTACAGGTCTGCACTACCAGGCTCAGCTTACTTAAATTTTTAAATTCAAAGTTTCAGAAATTGATATTCCCTTATACAAAATAATGAGGCAAAGGTGACACTAAAATTATGAATTTTGTGGATTGCAGCCTTTTACAGAGGAAAGAGGTTCAGCAATGAGAACAGCTGAGCTTCTCTTCAAGGTTAAAAGTAGAAAATTTAGATATAATTGACAATGGCCATATTGGTTCTTAAAACATTCTAATCCTATTGGCAGGATGTTTCAAGATCAAGATGTTTAAATATATAGACAAATATGGAGAATAATGAATATCAAGTGCTCGTTACCCAACCTCCTTCAGTGACATTTGTTTTTAAAGGGAAGCACCACCCACTATCAGACTGAAGCTTTGGGCTTCTTCAGCCCATACTCCATTCCTTCTCTTCTTGGCTTCTAAAGTTTCCAGTGATCATTTGAAAAACATTTTTGCAAGACCAGAATAGTGCTGTGTAAATGTATTACCCACCCCTCCCCAATCATGATCTCCTTATTACTTAAGCACATGAAGAAGGCAAAAATTAATATTTAGTTTATGATAGGAAGCAACTTAACAAACACCAGTCATTCAGATATGATTGGAAATTGTAGTCTTGGCATAGGAATAACAAGTGGGTTATTTTCTGTTATGCTACATCACTCACATGACCAGGAGAGATGTCCATGCTGGCTGGACCCTGATAGTAATGGAGCTGTTTACCTCTGAGCATCACTTCATGAGGAGGAACACACTGAGGGACTATTATAGTCTTGGTACCCATAAGCACCTTGCTTAGGTAGCACCTGTTCATCTACAGTGACGATGCATAGGAGGCATTGGACCAAAGTTTCCAAATATTGCCGTTCTGGTCTACCATGGAAACTCAATATCCATGGTCACTCAGTCAGCGACTGGAGGGTGCTTCCCCACCACGTTGACTTTGCTGTTCTGGTGTGACTGCAGATCAAACCCTGTCACAAGCATAAACCTCACAAGGACTCAAAACCACAGATGTCTCTTAGGGAGGCAAAAAGAAGCAGTGTCATGTGAACAGAAAAGAACAGAACCTCCTGAGACCCTCCTGGCTGGTCACATGACAGAGAGGACAGAGATGCGAAATTCTGAGCCATGTTCTATGAAGATGAAAGCAAGGAGAGCATGGTTCCAGCCTCCAAAAGCTCCTGATCTAAGGGGAAAAATGGTCATGAAGAGATCATTGCTATATAACATGGTAGGAGCTAGACACAGGACCCAGAAATGGTGTACTGCAGTGTCTTCTAGACCTGAGGCCATGACACTCATGAACTCAGAGAAGCTGTAATCGCCTGCACGAGGACTGCTCAAGATCAAGCCAATCAATAATCCAGCGTGGAGTGGGAGGAGCTCATGACAAGTTGATGGCTTCTGGGAAACAGGGAGTCCATTTTCTTTGGAGATTTAGTCCCTGGTAGGTTGCTCTTGCCCCAGTGGGTGGCCCTACATCCATGTGTTCGGTCTAGTTTGGTTTCTGGGTTATTATTTTTTTAAAACAAAAAGAAGAGGACATGAAGTTGGGAAAAGAAGATGATGTTGGGGGCTTCAAAAGGAGTTGGAAGAGAGTTGCGGGGATAGATATGCTTAGAACATACTGTATACATATATATAAAATTCTTAAAAGATAAATAATACTGAATCAAAAGAAAGGCTATGTTAAAAGTTTGTGGAAGGGAATTGTTAGTTATTCCACAGAAAAGGGTGTATTTGTACAAATGTTTCATCAGTAAGCAGCCATCAAGAATGAAAAACAGAAGGAAAGTAGAGCTTCCCTGCAACGGTGCATTGTGAAGAGCCCCTGATGGCAATAAAATGCGATGCTTGAGTCCCTTACATAATGACAGTATTTGAACACAACCTAAACAGTCCACCTTGTACATTCTGAACTGTATATGGATAATTTACAGTGCCTAATACCATATAACCATTGTGGAAGTGACTATCACCCTCTGTTTCACACGGAGTTTTACCAAGAAAAAGCCTGCACCCCCTCAGCATGGATGCCCCTGTCTCTTACAAACATTGCCCATACACAATGGGTAGAATTCACAGAAGAACTCACAGACAGACCGATTAGTACAATGTAAGAAAGGCAGGTGGGCATGCACAGAAGTTGGAAAGAAAGAGGTTGGCATGCTCAGGAAACTACAAGAATATTCCGGTAGCCAGAGGAGAGTGGAATGATAGTACTAAAAGATCACTAAAGGCGGCAAGGGTCAGAAAATGATAGTTATACATAACAATCAAGAGCTTCTACTGGATTCTGTAGGCAGGGTAGGAGGTTGAGGTTTACATATTTGGCTGTAACTTTATCCAGTCTCTGTCATCTTGGTCCCTATCTCTATTTCTTCTATGTCTGCTAGGAACAAGAAAACTATCCCTTGATTTGTATATGTCAATCAGATCTTTAATGCATCTTGACTTGGTTTCTATATGAATATATTCTTGCTAGGAATGGTACTCTGATATGAACAAAATCATACTCTAGGAGAAAACCTCTGGAGGGGCGTCACATGTGCAGAGGACAGATTTGGAAGGGCACAAGCCAAACCAATGCAGATAATTTGTTTCCTTCGATAGCTTGTCATTTCACTTTCAAAGCCAGCTCCCGCACCTGGCCTATGTAAAAAACCAAAACATGGACATGTTTTGACAGGTGTTAGGTTTCGCTGCGTGAGACCACATAGAGGTCAGACATACTGCTTTGTGATCATCTTGCCTCACTTTAACATAAATGTATGGTGATTATCGCCAATTTAGAGATGGAAAAGTAAAATCACTGTAATTAGTGGGTTTTGCATTCAGCAGCAATTGAGGTTTTCTTCATCCTCATATTGCTTAAAATATAGCATAGGCAAAGATCAGGCTAGCTAATACTCCCTCAACAAAGTCTTCAAGGATAAGACAGTTTTTCCTTAAATGATCTGTCATTTGACTATCTGTGAATAGAAAATTTTTCCAATGATTCCCTTCTTCTGTAGGAGGCCTTGACTCCAGCATAGCATCTCATGAAGCTGACCTTCTATAGAATGCATTTCCTTCTATCAGAATGTATACTTTAAGAGAGTATAGGCTCATATTACTCTCAGCACAGCGTGGTTCTATACCTGAGTTGCTGTCACGTTCAGGTTCTTTGACTAGATGAGCACAATCTCTAAAACCAAAGGGGCCCAACATTAGAATTGAAAGCAAGTGGTGGAGTCAGATTTCTGGTTGTAAGGATGTGTAAGTGCACGCATATATACAAACATATATTATAAAGATATATATTTACCATTTTTGTACAGACATGCATAGACATGCTTTCTGTGTGTATTTATAGAGGACATACCTACTATTTATATGTTTATAAATATAAATACCTTTAAAATACAGTAATCAGTTTTCTAAATTCAATTCTGATATTAGTATTAGGAGGTTGTTGTAGTTAGGGATTTAATTGATGTAAAGAGACACCATGACCACAGCAACTTTTATAAAGAAAACATTTATTTAGGGTGGCTCCCTTACAGTTTCAGAGGTTCAGTCCATCATCATCACGATGCAAAACATGGCAGTGTGAAGGGAGACATGGTGCTAGAATAGTAGCTGAGAGTCCTCCATACTAGAGGCAACAGGAAGTCAACTGAGACCCTGGGTGATGTCCTGAGCATAGGAAACCTCAAAGCCCACCCTCACAGTGACACACTTCCTCCAACAAAGTCACACACCTAATAGTGCCACTCCCTAATGAGGGCCAATTACATTCAAACCACCACAGAGGGTCTCCCTAGAATTGGAGCTGCTTTGTAGAATACTGGGTGCTAGGTCATTGCACAATTCACTTGCTCTCACTACAAATCTGCATATGCTGCTAAAATGTGCAAATAAAATTACAGGAATAACAAAAACAAATCCTACACTTTCAATGAAAACTTTGCCAAGATGAAGGCGTACTCAGAGTCCAGTCTTGCAATGATGAAGACCCATTCAGTAGCTCTCTCTGTATTGATTAAATCCAGGTCTTATGGTGACTCTGGGCACAGTGCATGTTCACAGAAAAAGAGCTCACTCATGTGAAGTAAATTAATTATTCCAGAGCGTGAATTTACTATAGAGTGAGTTGTCTCTTCCAGGAAACCCAATGACCAAAAGAAAGTGGGTTTGACATATCAAATGCAAATGAAAATTGCTTTCAGAGGAAGTCACAAGCATAAAAACTGAATCACCTTCTGTCAAATATGAAAAATGAAATAAGTGGTCTTAACTACTGTAAATGGTGGGCTACCCCTACCAGAACCTTATCTGCCTTCATATCCTCCCTGCTTCATTTTTTACTTTACCTTTTATAATTTTTTAAGTTCCACCAGTGTTTGTATATCACCCATCAGCACCTGATGCAGATGTGTTTCCACACAGTGGGATCACACAAAGTGTCATAAGTCCTTGTCTACAGTATAATTAACGACAAGGAATCACAGGCCCATGGAGTCCAATGGCTCTAGCTGAAGAGTGCTGAGTAAGACGACAAAGAGCCTGAAGGATTTGGTCTTCTCTTAACAAAGAAATTAAAGTAGATTCTGCCACATGGGCATGGTGGAGAGATACCCGTGTATCACTGGGCATGGAACCTGACCCCATAACACCCTTGTCCCAATGTACAAACTATTTTCAAGGCTGCTTGTGTGCCCTGGGAACGTGAGTTAGAATGGTTGCTTTATGAAGTTTCTTATGGTGTACTGCATGTGTATTAGAACATTCTGTCTGTGAACCAAGGAATTTGTGGAAATCCTTGGAAAGATGCAAATCCCTTGCCTCATCTGAGAAAATCCGGGTGTCTACACGAAAGGGTCATTCTGAGTAATTTCTAAATGCACCAAAGTCGTAAGGGAGTAAGTGGGACACAGCCAGAGGGCTCACGAAAGAGAAATGCATGGGACTCACGATGAATCATCTTACTTAAAGCTTTATTAGAGGGGGACCAGGGGCTAACACAGGATCTGAGGGCTACTGTGTTTTAGTTGTGTTTTTCAGCTATTCTCCCTCCCCCCCAGCCTCCAACCAGGCACCTTCCTGCTGCTGCCAGCCACACATCCTCTCGTGAGAAGGATTCCTTGGCCCTGGAGGCAGCTGGCCAAGTCAGGGCTGTGACCTCTGGCTTTTATCCCATAGAACCGTTAGTTATACTGTCAGTTGCATGCAAAACAGTGGTGTAAAAGAGATCTGGACATCTGCTGCTGTAGTCATTATAACAGAGTGACACAGGAGGATAAAGCCCCACATGAGTCCCAGACACCTGCCTGGCAGATGTGAGAGCCGGCTTTCCTCTTCTCCCCAGAACTCAAGTTCATGGAGAGCCCACAACATCTCATCCTGGAGGCTTTCATTAATCTTTCCCAATCCTCTCAAAATGTTCTTCTTTTTATCAAGAAGATCTCACTGAAAAGCATCCTCATTTCTTTCCTATTTTTTTTTTTAAAAAAAGGTGATTTCCTCTCCTGATAAACACGGAGTCATAGTTTGGGTTGCTGCCTCAGTCTTAGCCGATTGGAAAATCAAGGCTTTCTACTTGTAATAGGCTTCGCTTTTCATGAAACAGGGATGCTCCATAGAGCTTGATTCAATCACTTCTCCAAACTGGTGAGCCAGCCACTGTCCTTCCTCTGAAACGTTCCCTAATATAAACTGGTTGGATAGATCTCCCTCGCTCTCCAGCAACTGGGCTGCAGATACATAAAACCCAGTAGCTATGTAAACCTTTCCTTGTACCTGACCACGACACAAAGGCAGGCAGCACTGACAACGAGATTGTGATGAACATGGGGAGTCCTTGCTGTCATGTCCCCAATGATCTGTACCTGTCCTTGTCAGGAGCCTATTCAGAGAACCCAGCAATCCTCCTTCTTGGGTTTGTTTCTGCTCCTCTTATTCACACAGCTTTGCTATCCTCTTTGAACTGAACACCTGGCTACCAGGGCACCAGATGACTCAACTTATCTCAAATAGCTAGGGATTAAGTGTGAGGACACGTGGGAAGGCAGGCTCGGTCACTAGGCCAGACCTTTCGGGAGCACTGAAAACTCAGAGCTTTGATGGAGGCAAAGAGAGAGTGGAAGAATAGAGAAGGAGGGGTTAGAGGAGTACTTCGGCATACAGAGGAGCTTCACCTGGCTGTGCCTCACCATGGAACACAGCCCATGCTCAGAGTCCCCCAGGCCATGACCTCTCTGTGCAGAGGATAAATGAGACACAAACTGAGGCCTTTAAAATCAAGGTGAGGTAATCTTCTTCAGGTGCCCAATAGGTCACTGGAAGAGCAGGTCTCAACTTTCTGTGTTAGATGGGTGTCTATCAGTAGAAACATGAGATAGACAACTTAGAAGGAAGAGATGTTGGTTTGGGCCCAGGGATTTGTCCATGGTCACCTGGCCCTTTTGCTTCGGGCCTTTGGGAAAGTATGTCAGTGTGTGTCTAAGCAGCTGCCTTGTGGCGGCTGGGAAATGCCAGGAGGCATGTGTCCCAGTGTCCCCTTTAGGAGCTCCCCACCCCACTCTCAGAATTTCCTTCCATTCAGCCACACCTACAGAAGGTCTCAACACCTCCTATAGGACGGTAACAAAGTCTTTAGTATATAGCTTCTAGGGAGTCATTTGAGATTCTAACCCTAACACTCTTGTATTTGCATTCCTTACTCTAAGTCAGCAGTTCTCAATCTGCTGGTCATGCCCCCTTGGGGGTGAAGTGACTCTTTCACAGGGGTTGCCTAAGACCATTGTAAATATCAGATATTTACATGGTAATTCATAACAGTAGTAAAACTACAGTTATAAAGTAGCAGCTTTATTCATTATTCATGACTTTATGGTTGAGGGTTCACCACAACATGAGGAATTATATTAAAGAGTCACAGCCTCAGGAAGGCTGAGAACCACTGCTCTATGTTGTTTAGGGTCTGACAACTAAATCATAAAATCCTTTGCATTTTTCTATGGTTTAAATTGTTTACTTGGAGTCAAACGATCGATACAAGATAAAGTTAAACATCATTCTAGGAAGTTCTAGTGAGAAAGTAGATGTCTACTTCATTATCAATTTCCTAAAAAATCAAAAAACCTTTGGAAAGAAAAGATAATTGTTCCTTAACAATAAATCAATAAATTTTACTTATGATTCATTAAATTTTTTTACACTTTGGACTTTCTATATAAATAGAAAACAATGTTATTTTCTTTAATTCAGTGTTCTTGACACATAAGACAACAGTTACATCACACATATTTTCTTCTCAAGGGATGCAAAGAACAATCAAGAAGCCATCCAAAATTAGTGATGACAGCATTGTCCAGTTACACAGATGTCGCTGTTCTTCAAGGAGATGAGGCAGAATCAGCTCTTGATTTAAGTTTGCTGAATTTTGTCATTTTAACTTAGCAGGCAAACGTTCCTACTTTTTTTTTCTCTGTGGAATTCCCAGTCACACCCTAAACCTGCCCTGGTGTCAGCACTGAAGGAGCCCAGAGGTGTCACCAGACCTTGCCAGGAAAACCCTGTTGTAGACAAATGTCGCCACGGGACTGCAATGTACTGATTTTCGTAAGTCAGTCAAGCATGGCATTTATTGACTTCACCCTACTGGCGAATTAACTTGGGTTTGGATCATCCGCTGGTACAGCCTCCTGCAGAATCAGAAGTATGGTTGGAGGGAAGGAAGACTGGCTGTCAGCTTTGAAATCCAGCCTTGATTCTCCCTGGCAATAAAGCCATCTAGAAAGTAAGTGGAGAGGAGAAGAATGGTTTTTGGCTTTTGACATAGGATCTGAAAACTCTGTAACCCAGGCTGGCCTCCAGCTCACAGAAATCAGAGGCACGTGTGCCCGTGTCCATAAACAACTGAAACCAATGTTCTTAATATTGTTTTATCGCTAAGAAGATGAGGCAACACAGTGTATTTTTAATTTTGAAAGCAATGTGACTTTATAACTTTATTTCACATGAATAGGTGCTAGCCCAGTCTACAGACATTGCTATGTTTTGCTTATCTTTACAGGAGTCACAGCTTTCCCCAGAGACAGCTCCAGTCCAGGTGGGATGTGGATGATATTTGTATCTAAGCCCCTGAGAGGCTTCAAACTGGTGCAAAGACCGTGGAGGAATACTGAATACTGGTTTGTCCCTCGTGGCTTTCTCAGTTCGCGTCTTACACAAGCCAGGACTACCTGTCTAGGAGTGGCGTTGTCCACAGTGGGCTGGTCCTCCTACATCAACCGTCTATCAAGAAACCGCCTCACGGGTATGCCCACAGGCCAATCTGATGGAGGCAATTCTTAACTGAAGTTCCCTATTCCCAAATGACTCCAGTTTGCACACATACATACAAATTGGTGATGCTGATTTTCACAGCCAAAGATGCTAAATATTGTGATTCTTAACATCCAATTAATATAAAAGTCACTAATGAAATATTTTATAATTGCTTTTCTTACTGGCACTAATCATTTGGCATTCGTTTTCCTCTTAGTGCACTACTTGATTTTGACTCTCTACATTTCAGAGGCTTGAAAGTTCCATGGGGATGTGGCCACCACATTAGACAGACTAGAAGAAAAAAACTAACCATGCAAATGCTGGCGTTTCTCAGCTAACTCATAGTAAACTACTGGAAGCACAGAAATAAATGCAAAAGAATTCTTAATTTACTTACATGATTCTGGGCTCTCTCATTTTAAATTCCCTCTTTAAAAAAAGTCTTACTCTATTGTTGAAGCAAACTCAGGAAAAAAGATAATAAGCTTTTTGTTTGTTTGTTTCTCTTTCCCATAAAGGTTCTCAGAAAATTTCAGGGATTGCTTTTTCCCTGATTGTCTGCCTGGTTTGCTGCCTCATTTTGTCATGGGAGGAATCCCATCAAGCAACTATACTTGGGTAGGGACATCTGATTTTGAAGGACTTGGTCATACCCAGGTATGCTGTCAGTGAAGGGATAAACTGAAATTGAAAATAAGCGCACTGCTTTTTTCATGTATTGTAAGGCACAGTGACCCAAGGGGAAGCACAAGAACTAGAAGTCGGAGACCTTGGACTCCAGGGCTTGGTCGCTGTGTCCTTCCAGCCAAACCTCTATCTGCTGACTGCTGGATGTTGAAGATGTTCCTTGTGTCTGAAATACGTCATGATTGTGACATGGTACGCTCCTAGATGCTGCAAAGCACAAAGAAAACTGAGGAGAGAGCATCCGCAGCCCACAGTTATCCTTTGCTAGAAAAGCCCATGACCTAGTTCATCATTTAAACCAGCAGCACTAGCTTACCTGACTCAAAACTTCCCCCATATCAATCTTCCCACGTTAGATCTGATGTAAACTAACAAATTACCAACCTAGTTCTGTCAATCATTTCCACCAAAAATTAAAGGAGCTAAAACCCTGCATGACCATGGCCTTTCAGGACCTTGATCTGCTCAGTTTCACCACTTTACTGAATAAATTGTATTCCTTTGTCTCAACAACATGTCCCTCAATCCCCAGGACCCATTCTGAGCAACTAATAAAGGGATCCAGACCCAGTGCAATAAACAAAGATAAGCTTTCCCAGTCCTATCGAAGTGTAGAACAAATGAAATCAACCCTACAAAGGAAAACAAGAAGAGAGACCAGAATCCTCACTGCAGGAGTGACCAGCTCAGTCACAGGCTGGATCCACACCCAGATCAGACCTGAACTGATCATTATAGAAACACCTACATTCTAGAAATTCCCTTTCCTTTCTTTTTCATGTTTCTTCTCTCCTCCCCATTTTTCTTAACATGGACTGGACTGACTCAGCTTCTAGAGAGCCAGGATACAGCTGCAACTACCTACCATGATAGCCTTCAGTTGAGTTTGCGCCTCAATGTACACATTCATTAAGTAAAGCTAAAAACTACCACTTCCTACTTTTCTGCAATAAGGCAGGTACAATAATTGAAATAACAAATATAAAATATTTAGGAAGTATTCGTCAGAGAAGAAACTCTATGGAATTATTAACCTATTTAAAATGAAAAAAAAACCACTGACCATCAACTCCTTCAAGAAATGAAGCATTTCTGAAATCCCTGGAACCTGGGGGGGGGGGAAGCCACCCTTTCCCAGAGGGCTATAAGCTACAATAGAGGTCAAACACTCCTCTGCAGGGCAATGCATATATCAGACCGGAGGGGTTTGTGTGAGGTACAAGCTGAAGCCCAGAACGTGGTATCCAAAGGGAGATCACAAACTTCCACAAAAGGTCATTGTTTTTAATGGATTTGATTTTAGGAGAGCATTGAAGAGTCAATCCGAGTCCTTGAGAAAAATGGGCGAATCTTGCATTATCAGTGGGAAATCATTAGGAGTGTGTATTGAGCACAAAGTTCCAAACACTTACATGAAGTCAAGAGTTTTCTAGTTCCTGAAAGACCTGTTAGTCACCTCTGCATCCCCTTCAATGCTGCTTTGATACAGAAAAGTGTCCAGAGCTGTTGATATACAACATTTCTTGTGTAGATGGGGGGTATGAGAACCTTCCTGAACTTTAGGTCTAGTGGCACAGAAAATGAACTCTGAACCACCTAGACATAGAAAGATGCGTCCTACACACACACACACACACCTAAGTCCCACCTGGAAATACAGGAGAAAGCAGCCAGAAATGATGCTTTCACATTCAATGAGGTAGCAAAGCATTTGGCAACATCACAAAGGGAAATTCAAATCTAAATCTAAGAATGCCCAGTGAAGGCAGAAGCCCACCATCACATAGTAATTAATGTAGTTGTCAGTGAGTGGCCTGTCCAACTATAGCCTCATGACAGCAATCAACAAGCTTTCTGAAGACCCAAGAGCACTTGCCTGGATGATCTCACTCAAACCAAGACATAAATTCGACTTTTCACCCTGAAAATCTGGTTTTCTTTTCAGCCTAAAGCCAAGTCTTTTGCTCTGTAGAAGGAAATTTCTTCCCAGTCAGACTCTCCTGTTAACTTCCATGAGCACATTCCAGGACAGGCTGTCAGAATTCAGCTAAAGGCAAAGCTCCTGGACCAAGTCAGAGGACCACGAGGGCAATAGGAGGAGGGAAAAGGATGGAAGAAAATTTGGGAGCGAGCCTGGGAGGACGGAAGGTGGAAATGGGCTGTTTCATAACTATTACACAGATCATTGGGGAGGAGTGTAGACTCTGAGGTCACCTGACTGCCCCCCTGCCTATTTGCATCCCTGGGATGACATCCTCTCCTCCTCAGCAAACGACGGAGAGAATTTAGCATATTCAGTATCCCCAGCATCTTTACTTCTGTTAAACTTAAGATTGTTTTGTTTTGTTTTTTTAATGATAAGAAAGAACCTAAGTAACAGGAAGAATGAGAATCATTTCGAATCTCAGTGCAATTCAAGTCCAGAGGAATTTCTTAATTCCATATGAAGAGTGTAGATGCACACCTCCCATGACACGGATTTGCTGTGCGCCTTCACCAGGGTCCCAAGTAGTAACTACAGCCTGGGAGTTCATACATTGAACTCCAATGAGAAAGCTCACAAAGGTACCTGTGAGTGCACCCTAGAGAAGCATCACACCCACTAGGGATTTGAGCAGCACACTGGCCACCCCATATTAGAACCCAGAGCTCCACTTGTTAGAGAATTGGTGCATTGATGCAAATATGCCCTTTCATCTACTGTCAGAGGACAGTGACTGTGCAAGAATTCTGATCTCTTAGAATCTCTTATTTAGTTTTTGTACTTATTGGTTTTTGGTACAATGTAGATGTGGTAGTTTGAATGAGACGTCCTCTGTAAGTTCGGGGCTTTTGAATATTTGGTCTCCAGTTGGTGGAGATTTGGGGAGAATTAGGCTCAACGCACTTCAAGCATCCTTGTCATTGCTCCCACACCCATTTCTTCCCTCATTCGACTTTTCGACCACTCAGTACCTTCAGGGATCCCCACTCTTGAACATTGTACAAAATGACTTAATTTCCTATGGCTACTTTCAGTGTTCTACAGGTGGCAGACACATAGCCCACGGTCAGATTATGAAATCCAGGGTTCCTACGGACCTGTGTCTAAAACAACCCTGCTGAGAAATTAGACACTGGGCCCAGTCCATATGCTGTTACGGCCCTTGTAACTAGCTGATCACACATTTTCAATGCTGCTGCTCAAAGAACAGTGGGAACATTGGAAGTCACACAGTGATATGAATAGCAACCAGGAAGGTTTCATTACTGGGTCAAACTGGATTAATGCGTTGCTTTATTTAGGTTCTCTTTGAAACGGAAAAACCACCTAACCTTTAACGCGTGGCTTTTATGACAAGTTCGACTTCCCTTTGCCTCCCCTTACACCACAGACTCCATCTGCGTCTGAAATGAAAGTGTTGCTAAGAGGCATGCAGCCAGACACTCTTTAATCAAAGTACCTCCTACATCAGGTCAGGGGAGAAAGCTGCAGAAAGAATGTGGCCTACATTACAGAGCAAACCCTAAAAAGATTCTCCACACCCTAACATGGACTACAGCTTCCAGGGTGCAACTGAATGTCAAAGCAAAACCAAGGTAGGCGTTCCGCTATTTATTCCTAAGGTCTTTTTCATTGGCTATAGAGAGAATTCAACCAGCAAATACTGTCCTTGTTTGGGGTGAAACTCTCTGTTGACTAGTTTTCTTCAGGATAACATCTTGAAGGCCAGTGTGATCCAAATATTACCAATCTGCGGCTCACATATACAAGCTTTAAAAAACTTCCTCCCAAGTTAGTGAATAAAACAGTAACTGTATCTTTAATAAATAAATTATTATTTATTTCAAGATAATTGGAACCCTGTATCAAAAACATTAACTTCCATATTAAAATAATCCACATTAAATTGCAGGATCTTATCCATCACATCCTGTATTAAATGAGTTTAAACTGTTGCCAAAAAAACTTACTGTGAGTTAGGGCATTCAAATGGGCCCACAGCAACCACTCTAGGATTCCATGGAGAGTTTAGGTGATGCAACCTGGCTGGAATATTTTGCAGCCTCCCACACAGAGCACACTGAATGGGGATCAGACTCATAAAATGCTGATATCTGATCCAGAGCAACAATCAACTTCATTGTTGCATTTCATAGGACACTCAAGAGTTAATTTTAGCACCTTTTTTCATGTCAGCTCCAGATTGTATTAGCATTAAATTTGGATAGTATGTACTTTCATTTTGATGTAACAAAAGGTTTAAGGAGAATCCAATTCTAGTTGTTCTCAGGATAAGAAAATCTAGCCTTTTACATAACACTGTCAACTATAATAGCCCCGAATGCACAAGTCCAAGGAAATGCAGGAACCAAGGACTGAGTGGTGATACTTACGCCATGATGCCTGAGAGGTGGAACATTTCAGCTGTGATATAGGACAAGTAGCTGTACAGGAAGACAAACAGTGGCTCAATGACCCGGATGTTGTGTGTGAAACGGGTGGTGAAGGCAGCTATAAATCCCAGGAGGATGCCAATGAGCACGCCGCCAATTCCCACGACGAAGAAGTTCGCTATGCCTGCAAACACGTCGATAGGGTGGATGGTTTTCATCTGGCAGAATGACTTGAACAGGTTGTATAGGACCTAGGGGCACGAGAAAACACACCACCGTTGGCCTCTCAGGATCCAGAGACATGTCAATGGAGAAGTTCTGGTCACACACAAGTGTGAGCACCATTGTTTGAATTCCCAGTACCCTCGCAAATTCAGAGTTGGCATGGAGGCCTGTTTGTAACCCCAGGCAGGAGGCAGAGCAAGGGGGACTCTCGGAAGCCAGCTGGCCATCAAACTGGGTTGAGCTTTGAGATCTTGCCTGAGTAAACAAAGTGGAGAACGAGGGAAGAAGACTCCCGGTGTTAATCTGGGTCCTCCACATGCACACCCACATACATTCACATGCACATATATGCACCCACATGCATGCACACATGCACACACATGAGAAAGAACAGAAATGTTCCTCCCAGTTTGCCCTGTGATCACCCTGGGCACAGTCAAAATTTTCTAGGAAGGATTTGTTCGACGTCACAGGAAACTACTGTGTAGTTAATTTACCACATAGAAGAAGACTATGGCTTTAAATAAACAAAATCTTTGCCAAAAAGTGTCTTGCTGTCTTGTCAGATAAACTATTTTGAAAAGAAAAGAAGAGCACAATACAAAGCTACCGCCCAAATTATCCCTAAAGCATCCATTTTTCCAGCTACTACCTGGAAGGATATTTTAAACCACTTACTTGCCTATCCTGTTCTCATTGCCATTGCTCAGAAGTCTTGGGTCATCGAGAAACTTATCAGCCTGCCTGATAAGGTCCTACCATAGAGTCATCACATGGTGCGGGCACACCCTTTGGTGCAGTCACCCCACTGAAGGAGTCCTCCTCCCAGGAGAGTCATCTTCACTGATATCCCACCACCTTGTTCTACCTACATCCGCAGTGTGCCTGGTATAACATGTAAAGTACATGATACCAAGGATGTTTCTTAATGTGAAGTGGCCACATATACTTGGTGTGTGAGCCTGTATGGTGTATGTGTGCTGTAGCTTTACACACACACACACACACACACACACACACACACACACACACACACACACACTTTATGCCTGAAAATGACCAAATTCACTCTTGTTTAGTTTGTAGCAGTCTTGATTGAATTAAGACTTCAACTCACTTCATGCTCACTGGACAATGTTTTTACCCATGTGTGGAAGCCCCGGTGTCACATGAGCGGGGAAGGACTGACTTGGAAGCCTCATCACTTTTCACCACAGATGGAGAGTCAAGCTCAACTCCAACAAGTCTCCTGAGTTGTTTTCACTGTGAACTTGACCACTGTGGGGGCATTCAGAATTTATGAAAGCCAACTTGTGAAGGCATTGGACCCAAGGGCTGGGGTGTACCTTCATTTGGCTTCTGAGAAAGCCACAGTCAATCAGAATTTTCTCAAGTCAAGTGACACGAAATGTCAGAAGTGGTGTTAGAGTACAGGTTTTCTGACCTGGATAAGGTCTTCAAGGTTCAACACGGGCACATGAGTCAGCTACCTCCTGATAAGCAGCCCATGCCCCAGCAAATACCATACCTCTGCCTCCACCTTGTTTATATGTGCTCTGCAGACATATTTTCCTCCTTTCTTCTGGACTACAAGCTCCTTGGGGTCAACCGGTACTTTATTATGACTTCTGTCTTCTATACTGCCTAGTGGACACACCAATTCCTACTTTCAGTCATGAGTTTGCTATAGGATCCAGGTATAGTAGCAGTTCTGTGTCCTGCTACCTGACAGGGTTTAAGAGGTGACATATGAATCTCTTGCCTCCAGACTGCCAAAGACAAAGGTGGCAGCCACCACTGTCTCAGAAGTGGCTTTTCCCAGAGTGTTCAATGATAGGCCAGTTCAGTTTTTGCCTTCCTCCAATTCCACTTAGGTGCTATAGTTATGTCCTCAACTCTGCCAGCTCTACTCTGCTTGTTTCCAGCCTGCACCAGTGAGCCCGTGTCTCTCAGTCTATCTACCCGACTTATTCAGATTTCCCATTTTCTATTCCCAAGAGTAAAAAGTCTTTGGTTGCCTGACTCTGGGAAGACATGATAGTCTCAATATACGTGGATCTTGCTCTCCATCCCATTCTTCCTTTCTCCCCTCCCTTCCCTTACTTTCCCCCTCCCTCCCCAACTCCCTCTCCCTTCCTTCATGATTTACTGGTTTTTACAATACCCTTAAAAGTCAGGGGCAGAATTGCCCAAGTATTCTACAAAACACACCACATGTCCCCATTCCTGCCTATGGTTTTCTTTCCTGTCATTTTCCTTGATGAATGCAAGTTCCTAGCCCTGGGAACTGTCTTCCGAGGTAGCGTTCCTGGAGCTGCCTTTCTTCTGAAGGGCCCTTATAAATTCCTACAGCCTTTGGGTATTGTCCTTTCCTCCGACCTGCAATATACAAATGGACCCCAAATCACATAGATAGCCCTTTGCCATTTGCGCTGGCTGCCTTCCCAGTGAGTATGTTTCCATTAATAGGGTAAGAAACTTCTTCCCAGATGGAGCCAGAAGGAGTCTGCTCCATCTCCATCACCCCTCCACTTATCACACTGATGGGACCACAGCGGGAGCTTGAATGTTCTTGTACATGAAATAATTGTTATCAGCAGAGTTGCACAGTCACAACCCTTTCTAGGTTGTTTTCCCCAGCTACTCAACACATCAAATCTATCAGAGTGGTGTCCTGCTTCAAATATTGTTCTAAATACTGAGAGAAGCTGAATCACAGGTGCTTTACTTTTGGGCAATTGACCAAAGTCCAGTTTGACCAGTTCGCTGCCAAAGATACCAGTGCCATATTGGAGGGAATGGCAAGGTCTAAGCAGTATCTACAATTGAAAAGCTTCTGTAAGTTCCAACTTGTTTTATGTTTAATCTTATGCAACTAGTTATAACTGCATAGATAATTCATTTCTGTTCAATTCTTTAATTTTATCTGAGGTAATCTATACATAAAAGAGATTTGGAGTTTTAATTTATACACACACACACTCATGCATACACATGTATACATTCTGTATATGTAGATATTGAAGTATGTGTATGACAAAAGTATCTCAGGTGTTGGCCAGAAGTTGATGTGTATTTTTAAGAAATTAAAATTCCAGTGACACCTTTCAATACATTATTAATAGGCCAATATGAAGGCTAAGTACTCTCAAGTCTGCCATATGACCTTAGGTCTATTTTGTTATGAATATTTATATATATTCATATGTGCAAATTATGAGTTAAATGATTAAATTTGGATTAAAATGTGTTCTGATTTAGTGAATGTGTATAAAAGAAATTTTTCCAATATAGTTGTTCATCCCAGAAAAACAGCATGCAGACCACTTTGTTATAAAACTCAAAGCATAATTATTTTATGCCATGAATTTCCGATAATTCTGTGACTTGCAAGTCTAGATTGAATACACAATGTTCTTTGCTTACATTCCTTACGTGAAATTCCACCCCACAGCCCACAATAACTTACCACCAAGGTACATCATTAACGTTTGTCTTCAACAACGGTTGTCCTTTACCAACCCTATCTATCTAACTAGAAAACACTCAAGGAAGTTCCTTGAATCTTTTGGAAGATTTGATAGAACACTCAACGGCTGCAGTAGGCTCTAGGCATGACGTTAGCCATGACCTTGTGAGAAGAAGTCAATTGTACAGACCACTGTGGATACAGTAGGATGTCTCTGATATCTAGGATCTTGGACAGTCTTTGGATTGGAAATATTTTTATAAAAATATCAAAAAGGATTAGCGAGAAAATACTAAAAATCTGTTTTAATTTTTCAGCTATGTGCCATTCCTCCCCTTGATTCTAATTTACCTCAGCCTTTGACGATAGCCTGGGGAGTTTGGTGTGTAACTTCTAGATTAGATGTTGTTCATGCTTTGGGATAGTTTTGAGCTAGGGTTTCTTCCCCTTAACCTTCCCAGTTGAGTTTATCTTGACACGGGAAGGGGTGAGCTGATGTCACATAGCCTTGCTCTGATTTGCTGCTGTCCCTCAGTCTTCGGCTCCTGGTTGTTGTATGAGGTCACTTGTTTGTTCCCCCACCACCTGGCAGCTCAGCCCCGAAATAACCACACAGAAACTGTATTAATTAAATCACTGCTTGGCCCATTAGCTCTAGCTTCTTATTGGCTGATTCTTACATCTTAATTTAACCCATTTCTATTAATCTGTGTATCACCACGTGGCTATGGCTTACTGAGTGAAGTTCTGTCTGGTCTGTCTCTGGTGAGGCTACATGGCATCTCCCTGACTCTGCCTCCTTTCTGCCAGCATTCAGTTTAGTTTTCCCTGCCTAGCGCTATTCTTTTGCCCTATCACAGGCCAAGACAGTTTCTTTATTAACCAATGGTATCCACAGCATACAGAGGGGAATCCCACATCACCTGGTGATGCATCATGATCGATGTTTTCATTCCTTTTCCTATTTCATGAGTTCTGGAAACCTCTTCTAGTGAGAAGCCTAGAATTTCTAGTGGAAATTCATTAAACAGTCTTTGCTAAAATGTCCTTTGAAGGACTCTGGGTAGAAGACAAATCACATTCTACACCATTACTCTAGTTGTTCCTAATATGAATTTGGTTTAGTGTGTGATTTTTGGGTATGGGGGGGTGAGGGAGTTTCGAGACCAGGTTTTTCTGTAGCTTTGGAGCCTGTCCTGGAACTAGCTCTTGTAGACCAGGCTGGCCCTGAACTCACAGAGATCCACCTGCCTCTACCTCACAAGTGCTGGGATTAAAGGTGTGCACCACCACTGCACAGCTCAGTGTGGTATTTAGCCAGTTCTGTGAGAGAAACATTAGGGAGTTTATTCTTTGCCATCAAGTAAGCAAGCGTTGGGTAGGGGAACAATTCTAATATTCAATGGGTGTATGTTTTGAGGGAGCTTACAAGCCAAGGCATGATCTTCCACCAAAAACCATTAGGTTGTTTTGACTTACTGGTTATGGCTGTGGACAAGAGCTTCTTTCATTTTTTTTTAAAAAAAAATATAGTTTTTTTTTCATTTTACATATGACCCCCAGTTCCCTCTCCCTCCCCTTCTCCTGTGCCTCTACCTACCCCCATGCTACCCCTCATCTACTCCTCAGAGGAGGTAAGGCCTCCCTTGAGGAGTCAACAAAGTCCAGCATACCAAGTTAAGGTAGGACCCAGCCCCTCCCCCCATATCGAGATTGAGCAAGGTATCTCACCATAGGGAATGGGCTCCAAAAAGCCAGTTCATGCACCCAGGTTAAGTCCTGGTCCCACTGCCAGGGTCCCCCCCAAACAGACCAAGCCACATAACTGTCACCCACATTTAGAGGGCCTAGTTTGGTCCCATGCAGGTTTCCCAGATGTCAGTCCAGAGTCAGTGAACTCCCATTAGCTCAGGTCAGCTAACTGTGGTTTTCCCAATCATGATCTTGATTTCCCTCCTTGTTCATATGATCCCCCCTCCCTCTCTTCAGCTGAACTCCAGGTGTCCAGTGCTTGGCTGTGAACCACTGCATCTGCTTCCATCAGTTACTGGATGGAGGTTCTATGATGGCAATTAGTGTAGTCGCTAATCTGATTATAGGAGAAGGCCAGTTCAGGCACCCTCTCCACTATTGCTAGGAGTCTTAGCTGAAATCATCCTTGTGGATTCCTGGGAGTTTCCTTAGCACCAGGTTTTTTTCCTAATCCCATAACTCTTTCATTGCTTTCCCTTTCCATCTCTCCCCCAACTCAGCCATTTTAAGCCCTCATATTCCCATCCCCCATCCCTTCTTTTTACCCACTTCCAGTTTACCCAAGAGATCTCAACTATTTCCCTTTCCTGGGACCCTCCATTTGTGTCCCTCTTGGGGTTCTCCTTTTTACCTAGCTTCACTGGGGTTGTGGCTCATAACCTAATTATCCTTTGCTTTATGTATAATATCCATTTATCTTTCTGAGTCTGGGTTATCTCACTCAGGATGGTTTTTTTCTAGTTCCATCCATTTGCCTGCAAATTTCAAGATGACATTGCTTTTTACCACTGAGTAATACTCCATTGCATAAATGTACCCCATTTTCTTTATCCATTCTCTTCAGTTGAGGGGAATCTAGGTTGTTTCCAGGTTCTGGCTATTACAAATAATGTTTCTATGAACATAGTTGAGCAAATGTCCTTGTGATATGATTGTGTATCCTTTGTGTATGTGCCTAAAAGTAGTATTGCTGGGTCATTGATTCCCAGTTTTCTGAAGGCAATATACAGCAAGCCAATAGGCAACATTAATCTAAATGGAGAGAAACTCAAAGCAATTCCACTAAAATCAGGAACAAGAGAAGGCAGTCCACTCTCTCTATGTCTATTCAATATAGTACTAAAGTTCTAGCTAGAGAAATAAGACAACAAAAGGAGATCAAGAGAATACAAATTGGAAAGGAAGAAACCAAACTTTTACTATTTGGAGATGATATGATAGTTTACATAAGTGACCCCAAAAATTCTACAAGGGAACTCCTACAGCTGATAAACACCTTCAGTAATGTGGTAGGAGAAAAGATTAACTCAAAAACATCAGTAGCCCTCCTATACACAAGTGATAAACCAGCTAAGAAAAAAATCAGAGAAACATCACCCTTTACAATAGCCACAAATAACATAAAATATCTTGGGGTAACTCTAACCAAACAAGTGAAATGCCTATATGACAAGAACTTTAAGTCTTTGAAGAAAGAAATTGAGGAAGATATGAGAAATTGAAAGACCTATACTCTTGGATTGGTAGGATCAATATAATAAAAACGACAATCTTACCAAGAGCAGTTTACAAATTCAATGTAATCCCCATCAAAACTCCAACACAATTTTTTACAGACCATGAAAGTGCAATACTCAGCTGCATATGGAAAAACAAAAAACCTGGGCTAGCCAATAAAGGAATTTCCAAAGGCATCACCATCCCTGACTTCAAACTCTACTATAGAGCTATAGCAATAAAAACAAGTATTGAGATAAAAACAGACACATGGGTCAATGGAATTGAATTGAAGACCCTGATGTTAATCCATACACCTATGAATTTTTGACACATACTGATTTTTTTTGACAAAGAAGCTAACATTGTACAATGGTGCTGGCATAACTGGATGTCGACATGTAGAAGAATGCAAATAGATCCATATCTATTGCCATACACAAGACTCAAGTCGGAATGGATCAAAGACCTCAACATAAAACCAACCACAATCAACCTCATAGAAGAGAAAATGGAAAGTAAAATTGAATGCATTGGCACAGGAGACCACTTCCTAAATATAACAGCAATTGCACAGACACTGAGAGCAACTCTTGATAATTGGAACCTCCTGAAACCGAGAAGCTTCTGTAAGGGAAATGACATGGACAATAAGACAAAATAGCAACCTACAGAATGGGAAAAGATCTTTACCAACCCTACATCTGACAGAGGGATGATCTCCAAAATATATAAAGAACTCAAGAAACTAGACGCCAAAATACTAAACAATCCAATTTAAAAATGGGGCACATATCTAAACACAGAATTCTCAACAGAAGTAACACAAATAGCCAAAAAATATTAAAGGAATTGCTCAACATCCTTAGCCATCAGGGAAATGCAAATCAAAATGACTCTGAGATACCATCTTATATCTGTCAGAATGGCTAAGATCAAAAACACTGATGACAACTTATGTTGGAGATGATGTGGAGTAAGGGGAACACTCCTCTACTGCTGGTGGGAGTGCAAACTTGTACAACTGCTTTGCAAATTAGTATGGCAGCTTCTTCCACTTTTACACATAGCCATGTGCTTTCTGTGCCCCTTCTTTGCCTTCCCTGGGGCAGCCATCCATCTCCATCCACAGCATCCTTAGAGCAAGTGCAGGATGTGCCTCTGTATCCCCCACTGCATTTACATACTTTGAATCCTGAGTTAGCCAGATCCCTTCCTGAAATCTAACTGGATAAGGCATTTTCTGAGCAGTAGGAAGGCCATATAAACTGTACATCATTCTGAAACCAACCTAACTTTGCTGATCCCTTAGAAGGAATCCAGCAAGTGTTCTTTTTTCATTATCGTTCACTCCAAAAATTCCACATTCACAGGCCCACAGTCTCCTCTAGCAAGGGTAAAATTTACATGTAAATGTAAGTTCCAATGGAATACCTGAAGCCTGAGGAAATAGAGTGAGTGATAAATGTCTTTACTGCTATGCAGTTTCCTAGTTAAAATTTAATATTGAAAGTTAATGGCAAATCACTGTTACTAAATAATAGAATGTATGAATTAAGTTTTGCTACTAAGTTAATTTGTTGTCTTAAAAATATCCTAAAAGCTATTCTAAAATTATATAACTTATTAGCCATCAAATTATTTTCTCCATAGTAATATCCAACTGGAGTTAATGAACATCTTTCCAAAAAAAATTTTTGTTTAGCTCAGGGATCTGTTTTACAATAAAATATAACTAATGGAGACCCATGCTTCTTTCCATGCTCACTGTCAAATGAGCCATGAATAACATTTGAAGGGTAAGAGCTAATGGGGAGAGTGCCACAAGGTAGGTGAGGCGAGCACCCTTGAACCTGTTCACCTCCATCTCACCTACAAAGCAGTAATACCTTTTTCACAGGTTGTTTAAGGATCTGGTCATGAGAGAAGCGTTTGGTAAGAGCTAATGGTTGCCCTTCCTGCCACTCGTAAAGTCTCACTGGTGCCAATTAACTGGTTCCAATTCAGGGTGACGTGACTGTAACTCTGAAGGGAGAGCAGTCTAAAGGTCTGTGGATCAGGAGAGGATCTTCCTTGCCCACACCACCATCCTTGTCCGAGTTCAGAAGGCAAGATGGAAATAACCGCTATTAAAGTTGAGGTCACAGTAGCTTCTGGCTCCGTATGTGGTATTTAAGAGAGAATTAGAATAATTAGTGCTTTGTAAAAATAAAAATCTTGCTTATGGGAACAAGATGAGGACCAGTGGTGTGCTGGGTCACTGGGAGTAGAAACTGTGCATGTGAGGAAAGATTTCTCTATAGCCATCAATAGCAGTCACACTGTCCCCAGACAGAATGTTCCCTAGTAGACATCACTTCACAAGTGTTGTATATGAACAGATATTATATGTGTATTTTATACATTATAAATACTAATGGCATCGCTTCACCCAGAGAGAATATTCCTTAGTAAACAACACTCACGAAGTGTTGTAAATTAGCATATATTACATGTACTATATATTATATGTATATGTTATGTACATTATATACACTAATGGCATCACTTCTCACAGGGATCTGAGACCCCTTGAATTATTATCAAAAACTATTATGTTTAAAATAATCACAGAGGTAACCCATCAGAGATACAATGGCCACAATCTTGTTTATGCTCCCTAACCTTGTGTTTGTGCTTTGTATTTTATGAAGGTGCCATCTGTACACTCTTTGTGGGGCCCAGTGCACAATGAAAGTAAGGAGTTAATTATGACATAACAAATAAAATGTAAGTAACTAATTAAAATGTATATTAAGAATTTCAAGGTCACAACATAAGATCGTTCATCCAAATCAAGGGCTCTGATACTATGAAATATGTATTCAAATTTTCTGACCCTCCCCAGACATATGATTGCTAAAATCCTTAGACTCTCTTCAGTGACAAGTGTCTTTGCACGCTAATAACTGGTTGGTGAGTGGCAGATTCAGCAAGATGGGATCTGGTCACTGGAAAGTTCAACACTTGAGACTTTGCTTCTCATCTTCCACCCTCATGGTTGGAGCATGATGACAAGGGTGGGACGTGAAATTAATAACCTATGGCCAATGACGTAGTCAATCACGCCTGTGTCAAAAGAACCCAAAGGGGCAGATTCAGAGAATTTCTCGATAGCTAGGAATGTGAGGGTGTGATATGAAGCTACTTTCATGCCCTTTTGCCCGACACACCCTCCCTTTGTATCTTTTCCAGTATCAATATACTAAACCAATGTATATGAGCTTTGTGAGCTACTCCAGCAAGAAGGAGGTGTGGGAACTCTCATTGTACAGCCCATTGGTCAAAAATCACAAACATCAAGCGAACTGAGGGTTGCAATTACCATCTGAAGATGGGCCAGAGACAGTCTGGGGACTGCACCCTCAGCCTGTATGCCTGACGCTTTCTCTAGATAGACAGTATCAGAAATGATTTGACATAGAGGGAAACCAGCTGATGTCTACTATAGAATCTACTGCTCCGTGGCCATGTGGGGAAATGCTTCCCTACATTTGACACCACATCACGTTGTTAATGCATAGCAAGAGACATTCAGTTGGCTATTCACTCTACGGCTCTGGGAAGCTTTAAAGATGTCAATGATGCGTGGTCCCCAGCAATGCTCCAGGCACTTCTTTACTCACCACTGTGACAGCGTCGTTGAGCAGAGACTCGCCGAAGACCAGGATGTAGAGCTGTTCGTTGACGTGAATGTTCTCAAAGACAGCAAGCACGGCCACGGGATCCACGGCTGAGATCAAGCTGCCAAACAGCAGGTTCTGGAGCAGCGTGATGTCGCTGAGGCCAAATGCCTCAATCTGGCAGATGCCAAACAAAGACACCCCAATGCCGATGGAATTCCACAGCGTGCCTACCACAGCATACCAGAAAATGGTGCCAAAGTTCTCAAAGAAGGGGCGAGTGGGCATGAAGTAGCCAGCATCCAGAACGATGGGTGGCAGGAGATACAGGAAAAACACATCTGTCTTCATGGCTGGGGGAGACTTTTCATCAACACCAAAGATAATCCCACCTAGTAGAAGTCCGACCATTATGAGAAGGCAGCTCTCTGGCACGATCGTGGGCAATTTGTGGTAGAGATGGAAACCTGGTACAAAGAAGCACAGAGTCTGTGTTATTCAGGAATTGGGGAAAAGGGATATTAGTCTCCATAGAAACACTAGGCCAAACTTCAAATACTCCCAGATCACTGTAATTGGCTTCTAGACTGCAAAACAGCCCATTTAAACAGGTGACATTTACTTATTTACGTATGTACAGGAAATACTATTGAGACACAAACTGAATTTTAAGTCAGAAATCAAATGCTAGAGATACCCATTGTTTACACAGCACAATGTAGGGTTTTCTATACCTTTATTACATTTTTCTTAAAAACCAAGACTATGGAAATGGAATGATAACACAATTTGCATGTATGTGTTAGAGACGGCCCTGTGTATGCTGGTACACCTGCTTATGGGAATGCCCACACACGTTTGCTTGTGTTTCTGTGATCAGCAGTCCCCTCTCTTTTCCCTACCGCAGGCTTCTGTTCAGGTGTTCTCTAAGTTAGAAGCACACCAGGATCCTCCATGGAGACTGAGGTTGTTGTTTGCTTTTCTTCCTTTCCTGGGAGGATCCTATGCAGGTCAGGGCAAACCCTGCCATGTTGTTCCCCAGGAGGGAGCTGTCCACACTAGTTTTTGTTGTTGTTGCTGCTGCTGTTGTTGTTATTTTAGTTTTGTGTGGAGAACAGAATATTTAACCAGCAATGGCTTCATCTGGCCAGGGCATCCTAGACAGCCATAAGGCTCCCCGGCTCTGAGATGGCAAGCAGAGGCTAACACACCCAGTAAGTTTTCTTGAGTCCTCGTGTTTTTATATAGCAAGCACTTTCTTAAAGGAGCTACCCACCCTTCTCCAGCCCCAGACAATGCAATGGTATGCTGAAAACAATTTAATTCTGCTCAGAACATCTTCAGATGTTTGTCTCATTTCATCCTACCAAAAGCTCTAGTAGGGAGGCAAGGGAGTTACTTTTATGCTTTTAAAAACCCAAAGTGACCATCAAGACTCAAAGCCCTCCATGGTCACACCACACTGGTTGGGTCACAAGTCATCTTTGAGATTACTACTTTTTTCTCTGCTGTTGATAAAAAAATTTAGTAGTTTATCTCTAATCTTTTCATTTTAATCCTTAATATGTTTAATTTTTGAGATGTGGGTTCCTTAAGCGACAACCAAAGCAACTTATTAGGATGTGTTAAGTAACTGGTTTATAAAGGATATATATACACATGAGCTCCCCCATCTGGAAGAGTTCCCAAACAAGAGACAAAACAGGTGTATCTGTGAATTTCTCCAGTCCAGTACAAGGTAGGCTCAAGTCTCAACCAAGAACCAGGTAAGTACAGAGGAGGAATGTTCTGCTAAGGAAAGCACCCAAAAGGAGACAGGATGATGAAGACATCAAAGAATAAACTCTTAGACAGGGACAGAAGCCTCCCAAGAAAGGAAGGAGGAGGTTAGCTACCTCCTACTCTGTGCAGAAGCCCAGTGTGCTTTTAACATATAGAGAACCTGAGCAAAAGTTGTGGTAGGGAAAAGAACGAGAGCCTGTAATTGCAAGACAACAGTACATCATCCTGAGACCTTTCATATATTTTAGAATCAACCCAGAATATAAAAAAAGCTGTCCCTTGAGTAAGCCTCCCTCCCAATTTCGATATAACACAGTGAAGAGGTAGAGGCTCTGAGAGGTGATTGGGACAGTGAAATTTCAACTGGGAACAGGATACAGTGGGCAGCCCAGACAATGATGCTCTACTGAAGTCAGCATGGCAGCAACGGGAAACTTCGGAAGATTATGATGAAGGCAACACTGGTATAAAGATGATCAGAAAGTCACCATAGTAAGGAAAACGGGTTCAGATTCTGTGGCACCCTTCTGATGACCAAGTGTGTGCGGCTCTGCCTCTGCAGTGCGAGCAGGAGGGTGGACACCCTGCCCTTTGGCATGCCTTCCCTCACGCTCAATAGCTCTTCTTTCAATGTTCTACACCTCCTTTCTCTCCACACACCCAGCCAGTGAAGGCCTACCTGCATCTATTTAAGATGGTGATACATGTCCATCTTGATAGTGAGACATGTCCAAATAGGAACACTGATTGGTCTTTGAGGCCCTCAAAACTCAACCTGAGGCTGAAGGATGACAGACTCCTTCCTCCCTCAGCGTTCCAGACAGGAATTTGATCCGGTTCCTGGGATCAACTTCCTCTTTCCTGCCCTGTGAGACCCACCAGTTCTGAGATCGACTCTCTCTGTGAGCTTGTTCTGGGAAAAGGCCTCCTATGGCGTCTGGAAGATTCCATCCTTCTTTCCTTATCCTTCTGCCATGCGTGAGTACAGCAGAGAGACTGTCAACTAGAGGCCAAAGGGGTGGCACCGTGGTCTTAGATTCACAGCATTAAAAAAGATGAGAAAATTGATGTCTTCTCTTTTAAGTTACTCAGTCCTATTCAAACATATCCAGTACTATTGGAGAAGCAGAAATGGTCTAAGAGAGAAAAGTGTCAAAATGATGGGACAAAGGGGAGTATGAGAGTGACAGAATACGTTCCCTGAGACTCACAGCCACAGCTGTTTAATAAGTGAAACTCTATTACCAACAGGACTAAAACCACAGCACGAAATACTCCATAAGCTGAAGCAATAGCATTGGGAGGAAATATAAAATACCAATTTCTACACAATAAAGTGAGCATCTGTATGTGGGGTATTCAAATCATCTATTGTTGCTCGTTTTATTACTACGACTCTGTAGGCTGCAGTAATAAGTAGAACTAATGTACCCAATGTGTGCCGCTGTCCTCTGCCCATGACCTCTGGCTGGTCCACTGACCTCATTGTCAAACAGAATAAAAACTTCTCCAAAAACGCATCTTTGTATCTCCCTGCACACTGCCTCCTTTCTCAGCCAGCGTTTCCTGTACGATAAGAACATGCCAGTAATAGCCTCCTGGGGCACCCAGGATCCGAGCACAATCCATGCCCTTCTGGAACTCAGCCCCTAAGCTGAAGGTTCCTTGCCCTGGGCCTCCGAAGTTGCCACACTGGACTACTGTCCCAGCCTGGAATGCAGCTCTCCCACTCTCTGCACGCGACAATGACTGGATGACTGGCTGTCGCCAGACTCCTCTTACTCAACGGAGACAGTGAAATATATATCTCCCAGGTAAACGTCTTCAGTGACAACCAAATTGTTGACTACACAACACGGCACTGTTCGCGACATATCACCGGTGCCCCATATTTCTGCTGCCTCCTCTGGTTCATAGGAAAAAGGCAAGACAAAAGCACTTGCAGACAAACATAGTGAACCCTAGAGGCAAAGGAGAACTGGAGGAGGCCTGTTTTCAGAGACACCCACTCCTGCTCTTGATGTTTCGTTTGCCTTCACTAACTCACCCTCTGGGACCTAGGGCTCTCTCTCATGCCAGAGTGCAGCTCCCTCGTTGCAGAAAGCACACTCTAAGGCCTATGAGTGGGGGATGGGCAACTGGGCATATGGGCTGAAGCAAAGGACAAGAGACGGAGATGGTATCCGTGTAAGCCAGATGGCAATGCTTGCCAAGTTCATGCATTGTGCCAGGTTCTGACCAAGACCTTAGCCAATAGTAAGTGGTGATGGAGAAGCAAGCAGGACACAGCAAAATAAATGCAAATGAAGGGAGCAACCAGAACCAATAATAAGACAAGGGACCAAGGAGGAGGGCTAAGGAATATGGGAGGAAAACCAATCAAAGGATGAATTCAGGAATGAAGAGTATCAAACAGGAATACTGTGAGTCAATAGAGAATTTATATATTTTAAAAAAAAAAAAACTTTTCTCCTTCGTTTCTAAACACTTATGCCTATCAAAATGGATCTGAGTGACCCTTTCCTGAAACAGGACAGTAGCTACTGAATCTGCCCAGCTGTTCCATGGTCAAGAAGGGATTAAGTGAAGGGCGGTCACAGGAATCTTCAGCACAGTGCCCTCCAGGGAACATAAGCAGAGGCATGAAGGGCACTGTGTGACACTCAGCTGGTACAAGACTTGGCATTCCCATGTCTATGCTTCAGTGAGCACCTGGAATCAACAGATCAGCAAAATGCATAGTTTGGTTTTTTTTCTTTTAAACAAGCTTCTTAAAAATCATTATTGACAGAAACATACATTTGTTTCTCCCTGAGTATTCTGTGAAGGATGGAAATTAACTTCAATAGATTGGACTGTCTGTGCCCGAATGATCAGTCTATCTAATATTATCAAGAAAAGTATCAGCCATTTGGCAAGAAAAACCAAATCAAATTGATGATCATTTCTTTGAGGCTGAGACGAGCTACTGCAGAGACAAAGCTGTGCAGGTCGGAAGTGGTGGGGCTTCCCAGCACAGTGTCAGACCGTAAATACTTTTAGCTTGCACACCATGTTTTAGTTTGTCTTTACAGTGCAAAGGGAGCGGTGGATTGTTGGTAACAGCAAAGTGAATGCTCGTGGCCGTATTCCAAGGAAACTTCATTCACATACATTGAAACTAGAATTCCATACATTTCCACACACTCCTATGCTCTTATTTAGATTTGGTTTTAATCATTTGAAAACGTGAAAGCCATCCTCAGACCGCAGGTAATACAAAGCCAAATCAGCTGCCATATTTGGAGTCCAGGCTGCTAAGTGCTCACCTACCCAGCTGCAGCCTGTTTGTATTTCCTGGTACCTCCTGTTGATTGTTTGAGGGGTATTGCACTTCTTTTCATTTAATGTTTATTACCAGCATATAAAAATCCCGCAGTGATAGTGCTTTAAATTTTTATTGTTTTATTTTTATTGTAACAAATCTCAGTGGGCTAGCAGAAGACTCACATAAAAATACAACATAAAATGCTCCTCCCCGGGAGTGACGTGAATTTCCTTTCTCTCTACACACAAGTGTGGAGATAAGCTTAGTTTAAAAACACAACATCTACATAAAAGTAAAATCACTGAGAGTAATTTACTATATTTTCTCACTGTAGTAACGATAACCTGTTTCCCCTGGGAAGATGGTAAAGATAGAAAAACAAACAAACAAACAAACAAACAAGAAGCTTCCAGATCCAGATAACAGAATCCACCACCAAAGAGCAACAACGTAAAAGTCAGAATCAGAGAAAAGGATAAAAGCAACAAGAAAATGAAAACCAACCAGGCAAACTACACAGTTGCTACCAGCTCAAGACAGTTGGGAACATGCACACACACACACACCATGCACACACACACACAAACACACACACAACGTTTGTGATCAGCTCAAGTTCGGTAGGTGATTAGCAGAAGTGAATAGTCAAGACCTTAGGGGAGACACATTAGCATGAGCTAAAGATCTATGCAAATCCTAATTTTCCTTTGTTTTGTTCTACATTTTAAAGGGGTTTGAAAAAATATATAATAGCATCTATTGGATCAATAAATACTTGCCAAGCTAAGGTTAAGCACTGGACAGTCACATGTGGGCACCAAGGAGGTATTGCGCAATGATCGTGGTTGCCTGGCCCCGCACTGGGGTCTAAGGCAGGTTAGCCTCAAAGTTAGTGATGTTCTAAGTAAGGCATGCCTTCCTGGTGGGTAGAAATAAGAGAAGAACATGGAATAAATAGTATGGAAGTTTGTTTTTTGTTATCAAGAGGAATAAACAAGGCCATCTAAACCTAAAATATATTTATTTTTAAAGCATCTCCACTTATATGTCAACTAAATACATACTTCCAGACGCAGAACTGCAGTAAGCAATTAGGCAGACAGAACAAACACAATGGCAGCTTGACTTTTTTTAAATCAGATATTCCAACAAATTCTTATCATAATATAATTCAAGTAAAGACTGAGTAAAATATATTTCTGAAAATAAATTATATTAACTACTAACTCAAATAATTAAGGCATTAAACAAATAATATACAAAATATACAGAATTCAGTTAATTAAGCAGAGTTAACTGATGTATTAAAAAATTTACTACAAGGAGTGTAGACTTGTTATAACATTTAGTCATAAGCAAAGGCTGAAAAATGAATTTAGCAATCACCCCCATCAAATATATATAACTCTCTGTACAAAGGCTTTCTTATGATTGAATGCTCCACCTCTGGGTTTACAAAACATGATAAAATGATTGCAAACTTTGAAAACATAAATGAAACATTGTTGAAATCATTCTAGAACAGAACTTGGATGCAACTTAATTTTTTTTCAGACGGCTGGACCACACAGAAGAAAGTGAACGCTAATGAATTCTCCTTCCAGGGTGGACTTTAGAAAGGGACAAGGACAAGAGTTGGACTCTTCATCACAGTTTTACTGAGCCTCTTCTGTAGATTTATATCACAAATGTATCCTGTATTCAGGGAATACATCTCTGGTCCAACAGATTAGATGTGGCCTTAATCATTTATGATAAAGAGCATAATAAACACCACCACAGAGGAAATAAAACAAGCACGAGAGAAGTAGGCAGAGAAAGCATCCCAGGTGGGGACCCTCAAGACAGTTTCATGAATGTAGATGGTGTTAAGATTGATCGATGAGGATTTTTCCACTCGTATAGTAATGAAGCAGAAGGGAAGGTTCAGGAAAAGACTAGGTCCGGAAGAATGTGTGTTGTGACTAGCTTGGAGGGAAGCAGGGCTGCAACCAAACAGCAAGGATCTGTGCTGCATGGAGCACGAGAAACAACTCTTGACCCACCTCTGTACCATGACAAGCAGAAGCTAGCGAAGAAATATTGCCATCCCCTTGTCTTCGTGCATGCAGAAACAGAAAGAAGTGCCTTCCAAGAAACCAGAGGTTACAACTGAGAAGTAAGAAAATGAGAACTTCCCAAGAGGCAAAACAAATGGAAATGATTAACCTTCCATGTAAAGAAAAAGAAGGTGTCTATAAACACAGGAGACTAAAATGTTTTAGCAGAACCCACGCTCCATGCAGACCTGTATATGCTCTGATGGAAGATGGGCTCAGCACAAGGAGGGAGTTGATGAGGGAATGGCCCCTTAGCAATAGCTAAAGCACTCTCAGATAATAAAGATCTCTCTCTTTTCAGACACTGTGCTCATATGATTGAAAAGTCAAGGAATTTTGCACTAAGGACATTGTGTGTGATGGGGAAAAACCGGAGGAAGTAGAATAATTGCCCCACTAAATTATTTTTGTTTCATCTAATCTATAGCCCTTGAGACCCTTTTCACACATTAGTTATTATAGCTGATACTGGGGGAAAGTGGTGATCCAATGGTAAGAAACAGAAGTTGAATGGACATGAAGAAACAGGTAATTATGAGCAAAAGCAGAGAAGGATGAAAGAGGATCTTCTGATGAATATTTAATGTCTGTGTGGTCAGGGAAATACAAAATTCCCAGCGGAGTGAAGCAGGCAAAACATGGTACAAGTGCTTTTCTCAATATGAGTGAAAAGCACAAAGACAGAGGAGACCTGAAGCTGGGAGCCTACTGGTCAACCAGGCCAATCTGGCAGAAGCTCAGAGATTCAAGGAGAACACAGTAGAAAGAAAAGAACAGGAAAATGCCATAACATGGCAACTCTGGGGCAAGGAGAAGATTTTGGATCTGTTCTGAGAGTAATGAGGAGCCCTAGAAGGTTCGTGAGCAGAGGCAAGCATGACTGAACTCATGATTGGAAGGTGTCATTTTGGCTGCCATCAGCATGTCTTTGAGCAATTGGAAAGTGGTCCTTATTAAGAGAGGAGTCAGTATGAGAGGGGAGATGAGTGTGTTTGGATACTGCTGGTATGATACCGGCCTGGAGAGTCCTGATATGGGTATTGGTCAATGGTGAATCCATAGTTTTAGTTCAACCAATTGGATACTAAGTTGGTTATTATTGAAATGGAGAACAACAAGAAGTGAATACCCATCAGGAATTTCTTGAACAATATCACTCTGCTTTAACATATTGATAACATGTTTACCAAAAGAAATGGCAGGTGATATTTATAGAACACTATGGAAGAACCATGACTTCCTACAGCTATGATGTCAGACTAGCTCTGAATCACTGAAATACACACTACTATCTGATTTTATTGCACCTTGAATGAATCATAAGAATAAAACTATAAATCTAGATAATGGGGCATAAAGGCCTAAGAATGTCTCATAAAGAACAAGGCAGATACCAGTGAGGACAGACAGCATAGTTTGACTGCTGTTACAGAACCATGAAGATAACAAGACATAAGTAAAAGACACAGAGCAGTCTCTTTTATAGTTCAACTGTAAAAAGAAAAATGCTCTAGGTGGATAGGTGGAGTGGAATGGTACACACCTGTAATCACAGCACTTGGGAGGAGGAGGCAGGAGGATCAGGATTCCCATGTCAATCTCAACTATATAGAAAGTTCAAGGTAAACCTAGGCTTCAGGAGATTGATCTCAAAGTAGCAAACAACAAAACTCACAGGTAACCATCACTGTAGAGGTAGAAGATTGTCACCAGTGAAGAAGGTAAAGAATATTAAAGTAGGGGATGTCTTCACTTTTGTACCAACACAAAACACACACACACACATAGATCAGTAGACTAGAATGTAAGACCCAGATGTAAACACACACACACACACACACACACACACACACACACACACACACACACACACACACTACAGCCACCTCAGTTTTGACAAGGATGCTGACAGTATAAAATGAAGGAAAAGAGCCTCCTGAACAAATGGTGCTGGCAAAACTGAACATCTGTACATTGACAAATGAAAATAGACCCTGATCTCTTATCCTTTATGAACATGAACATGAGCATAAAATGGACCAAATACCTTAATGTAAGCCCTGATCTTCTATAACTGCTAAGGAGAGGAGAGGAGAACACTTCAACGTGTGTGTATGCAGGCACTTTCTGAATGAGACTTGAGTAGCTCAAGAAATAGCTAAGAGTAGACAGAATTTCATGCAGGGAAGCAATCCAGCCAAGAGACAGACTCTAGCAGAGGATGCAGAACTACAGTACATAAAGAACTCAAAATACAAAACAGCAAACAGACAAACAAAGCCACCACTGATAAACAGGCTAATGAAAGGAATAGACTGTTCTCAAATGATCAAAATAAGTCCAACAGAAACTGTATTGGGATTTTACTTACTCCAGTTCAAACAGCAGTCATCCTAAAAACAACACACATATGTTGGCCTTATGAGGATGATGTCTAAAGGGGAACCCTTACATATTGCTGGGGAAGTGTAAACTAGTCCAGGCCCTCTGAAAATCAGCAAGGGGTCCCTCAAAGCACTAAACATAAACCCACCATGTGACCCAGCCATGCCACTCATGCACATGTGCCTGAAGGACCCCAAGTCAGCACATCACAGAGGTATTTACACACAGGTGTTTAATGGAACAGGATTTACACTAATTATGGGACATGTGCAAGATGGACTCTTTGCAAGTCTCTTTCAAGATGAAATAGACCATTGTTAGGTCTTTCCTAGACATTGACTCCTTCAGTTCAAGTCTGCACAAATAGACGAAGGAAAAACAATTAAAAAAAAACCCTCAAACAAACAAACAAGGGGCTGCCACACACATACTACCATCTGATTTCATTGTACCTTTCAGGATTGATTGGAATGAAACTGTAAATCCAGATAATGGTGCACAAGGGCACAAAAATGTCTCATAAAGAACAAGGCCATCGACAGAAGAGTGAAAGGAGAAAATATAGTTTATTCACATTAGGACTTTTTATCTATAAAGAAAAACAAAATTATATTGTTTATAAGAAAATAGATACAATTGGAGATAATAATAGGTGAATTAAAGGCCAATCTCAGGGAAACAAATGATGCAGGTTTCCTCTCATTTGTGAGTTCTGGTCTCTATAGATACATGAAGTCAAATACTGTATATATCACAGAAAATAGAAATGAAATTGCTTCAGAAGTGTCTAACATATGTCCAGCAGCACACATGACCCAAAGTAGTTATGAATTCACCCCAACACAAAATTATAAACTTATTTGAAACATTATCAGATTTGGTTTTTGTAAATAAGTTGTATGTTCTTAAGAATTAACATTACAGATGACAACATAGTCCCAAGAAGCAGAAAGGATGGACACCCCTGTCGAGGGGGCAGAGGGGATTAATGGGTAAGGGGGAGGGGTGGGGGAAGACAGTGAAGTACCTGGGGAATATGCGCAAAGTACATTATGTGCTTGCGTGAAAACAGTCTCACATGACTCTAATAAAATTACAATAAGTACAAACAAAAGCAAGATTATAAAAATTTTCCTAAAATGCTAAAGCTTAAATTCATCTTACTGAAAGTTTGAAGAAAATAAAAGGTAAGAAAATTCACGTTAAATACGATGACCAGATTTCTATCCCTGATAAGACAGACTGCATTTTTCTGTTCTCATTTGTCACACCCAAAAATCTCAGACACTCAGCATGAAGCAAACAGGTGGAGATGACGGAAGACAAGAACAGCGGAACCAATTCCCAGATCTGAAGAACGACAGAGCACTGAGCTTTGTTTTGGGGCTTTTGTTTTCGAAATTATTTTATTTGTATTGATGTTTTGCCTACCTGAAAGTCCAAACACCAAATGTATGCAGTGCTCACAGAGGCCAGAAGCATGCTTTGGATTCAGAGTTGCTGAGGTCTAAGCAGTCATGCGGGTGCTGCAAACGAAACCCTGGTTCTCCATAGAGCAGTCAGAGCTCTGGACCACTGAGCCATCTCTCCAGCCCCTTGTTTGTTTGTGGGTGGTTTTTTTGGGGGGGGGGTATTAATTTTCCTTCTAATATCTTCATACATGAACTAAAGAAGCCAGAGGCAGGAAATTCCAGTGGATAGAGACAGAGACCTAACAATGGTCTGCTTTATCTGGACAAGAGACTTAGAAAGAATCCACCTAGCAAGAGAGAAAAGTTTCAAATAATAGCAGCTCAACTTTAGCCAAAGAGCACAGAGCAAACTATGGTCTTATCCCAGGAGGTCTGAGCAGGCCTTCTAGAGGTCACCCTCGCAAGATGGATGGAAACACCCTTGGAGGCTGATGGGGCACCCAAAAGGAGGAATGTGTGATTCTCCTTTTCTCCTGCATGCCAATGAGCCCTCCCCAGTCAGTGAAGTCAATTTGGAGAACGTGAATTGCATTAATATACTCACTCCCAGTCCTTGCCTGAGAAAGGGAAGAAAGATCCAAACCCCCAGTGCTGTGAAAGACAGAAGAGCTACCACTACAGACCCTGTCATCAAATTATTTCATTAGTATTAAGATGGCAAGTTTATATGGAATATTCTTCATGGAGAAAATAATTTACTTTTATTTTTATCCTTCCTTCCCATTGTTATAAAATGGTAGTATAAAAGCAAAAATGAAATATTGATTGAACTGCATAAACACTGCTAAACAAACAGGCAGAAAATAGGAGGATTTGCTTAAATGGATATTTGCTGATCGGCATAGGTACCGTGTGCTACACCCCAAAAATACAATATTGACTGATCTGTTGGCACAGAGTGTGAACTGAGCCTCCTCAAGGCACTTTGGAGTCCATTTCGAAATGTGTGATGTGTGGGCTATTAAAGGAGAAGGAAAACACGAGAATCGTTGGCAATTCAAAGGGAAACATAATTTATAAAAATCCTCAGAGCAGAATGTGAAGTAACAGGGAAATGTTTGAATATATTATAATATGCTACCATATCTCCACCCTCCCACAGCATGTGTGTTTATTCTATCCCCTCTTCTTTCAATTTATTCAAAATGGGCAATGAAAAAAGAACACAAGAATAATTAGAATATGAAAGTGGTTAAATGCATTGATCTTTATCCCTAGCTAAAGGAAGCTGCCTCTTTTTAGTGAGGGTAGCTAATTACTGCCAGAGGGTTGGGATGTAGCTCCGTGTTAGAACTCTTGCTTAGCATGCACCCAGAGCCTTTGTGTGTATTTATCTTTTTAATTGCACGCTGGAAAAAGCACTAATTTTCATCAGTGTTAATTTGGCTGTCAAATAAATTCGCACTCACCTTGAGTGCAGGAATATCACCCACGCCCTTAAATACAAGCAGGTACAAAGTCACAGAACTGACGAAGTCCCTTTGGGATTTTTGTCTGTTTGTTTGTTTTGCACTTCATGGGGCTATGAAAGACGACACGCTCAATGGAAACCAGACTTTGAGTATTGATCTTTACTGAGCTACATGACCCAATTTTCTCTCACAAGCCACTGATATTCAGCTCCCATTCAGGAGAAACAAGACAGAGAGTTGCTATGTTCTTAAGCTCTGCTGTTCCATAGATTAGGTTTATTAATTGTGTTTTCAATTTATAATATTTTCAGTTTAACACTAGCTTATTGGGATCAAATGCATTGTAAACTGAACATCTGCAACAGAAACAACATATCACATCACATGGTAAATTTTCGACTAGTTTATAAACTGGAATGTCAGGGTGGCCTGGGAGCCCACAGTATTTAGTCTACGGAGTAGTCCCAAAATTGAACTCATCTTTGAAAATGGAGAGATTTCTTACAGAAATTTTCTTACGTGTCTGTCTTGAAAAATCAGCAGGACTGGGCCCTTCCTCTGTCACACACCCCATGCTAATTTCTGCAAGACCTCAACCACCAAGAACGGAGTAGTGGTATTCTTTAGCTGGGTTCGGATTCAGCTGGTTCAACACCATCAAGTCTCATAAGGGACGATTTTCATCTAAAGTTTGAGAAAAGCCAAGCATCAGAAGCTACTTGTGGCTACGATGGAAGACTGGAGCCAGGAAAACCCTTCCATTTTTCTCTCTGCTCTTTTTAGAGTCCTAACTTTGCCTTTCAGCCACAGCAATGGAAATGAACCTTAGACTCTGAGATTCCATGACGTGTCAAACAGATTTCTACCTCCCTGAGCATTTAAGTGAAGGTTTGGCTATTCAGAGCCTTGGGTTACCTTTGTCCAGACTCAGCTCTTTGTCTTATCCAATGGATAAGCTCGCTGCAGGTTCAGGGTACAAGAGAGAGTTGCTGAAGTTCACTTCCATGAGATGAGGGGATTTACCATTTGGCAGCCTCCGCTCTGTGCAAGACAGCTGAATCCTAATCTGATCACAGAGCCAGGGCTGGAAGCAGGGTTTGACTCACACCCTGTCTAATTACCTGCTGCATTCAATCCTTTCTTCAGCCAGACCATGATTTACAGTCTAGGCAATTAGAAACAATTAGATCAAATCTCAACAGGGTATTTTAGTTTATATGAAGTTGGGTTCACGCAGCCAAGCACTGGGCTGAGCTCCTGGAGTTCACTTGAAGCGAGGGAGGAGGGATCATATGAACAAGGCGTGTCGATAGCATAATGGGAAAACCCACAGAGTCAGCTGACAAGAGCTAGTGGGAGCTCACGGACTATGCACTGACAGCTGGGGAACCTGCATGGGACCAAACTAGACCTTCTGAATGTGGGTGACATTTAGGTGACTTCATCTGTTGGGGTAGGGGGTTGACATTAGCACCAGGATCTATCCCAGGTGCATGAACTGACTTTTTGGAACCCATTCCCTATGGTGGGATTCCTTGCTCAGTCTTGATATAAGGGACAGGCTTGGTCCTGCCTCTAGTTGGTATGCCAGACCTTTAGACTCCCTAAGGAAGGCCTTACCCCTTCTGAGGAGTGGATGGAGGAAAGCGAAGAGGTGTGGGCAGAAGGGGAGAGAGGGGGAACTAGAGTTGGTATGTAAAACAAAAAGAAATTTTTTAATAAAAAATAAATGAATAAAGAAAAAAAATAAGTTGAGCCCAAGGAATTAAGCATCTGTAAAATGAGACAATTTTTTTTCAGTAGATTTTTCCGATATCCCTAACTAGAAATTTCATATTTAATATTTTAATCAGAAACATGGTAATTGTCTTCACAGACTCAAAAACTGTTGACTATGGAACATATAAAGATAAGTATGTGTACTTATACATACATACATACACAAATGGAGGGAGGGAACAAGAAAGGGAAGGATGGATGGTGGGGGGGGGCTTCATAGAATTCCCTGCATTCAACACTGACAGAGGGTTTCCTCTCTGACAAAGGATGTGTCCCCTAAGGTCAGAGACAGAGGTAGCTAAAGACATCGCTTTCAGCAATTTGATATAGACAGGAATTGAAAGCATTTGCCCTCTGATAACAGGGAACTCTTTTGACCCCCCCCCTCGGGGGTCTTTTGGAAGTATTGTGCCTTGAGAAGTAGCAGGGGAGTCTGGGAAGAACCTTCTAAGACTGAACACATCGGCTCATAGGGAACTAACAGGAGCCCCAGGGCCAGAATCCCTCCAGGCTCCTGCTGCTCAAGTCAGTTCTGGGAGGAGACTCCCAGGTGAAATACTCTTGTGTGCTAAGGGTGTTGAACCTACACAATGCACACTGTAAAAGGGACAGTTTCATTGTTGTTGTCCCTCCCTTATGACATAATGGAATGGTATAGCCCTCCAATATGTACCTCAATGTATATTTCAAGGAAGTAGCAACCACAGACGTCCCAGGTGCTATCAATGCTGACTCCCTCAGTGGTATAAAAACTCAGTTTTCCCAGAAATTAGAACATTCAGGCATGCACAAAAGCAGGAATGATAGTTAATCTTTATTATGACTGCATAGTTGACTGGATTATATTTATTTGACTGGATATAAAAACACCTAGGAGACATACTCTGGGCATGTCTGTTTGTGCTTGAGAAGTGCTGAGCTAGTCTTACTCAGGAGGCAAACGTCCATCCTGAACGGGGATGGCACAATCCAATCGGCTGGGATCCTAGAATGATTGAAAAGGGGGGGAAAGGAGAAAGCGAGTTCAGTACCAACATCCATCTCTCTGTGCTTCCTGTGGACATTATATGACTAGCCATCTCACCACCATGTGTTCCCTATCCCTGCCATCCCCACAAACCATGGCTGACAATAAGCCCAGTGCCATGGAATAATGGGAGTAGATAATTTGTTTTCGTTTTGTGGAGGTTTACAGTTAAAAGATTGCCTTGAGTTGCAGGCAAGATGACAATATAGCCTCTGGGCTTTTGAACAGGGCTGTGACTTAACCGACTGTGGAGACTTTCAGAGGTCAGCTGGACACATTTTGAATTGTGAAATAAGTGTGAGACGTTAGGGACCAGTATAACATGAAGGGCCTGCTTTGTTGGGGTTTCTGTTCTGCTGAGTTCCCACAGCCGGCAAGTCCCCAAAAAAATCACACAGAGGTCTCCAGAAGATTATAAACTGATTGGCCCATTAGGTCAGGCTTCTTATTGGCTCTTGTAGCCTATATTAACTCATTATTCTTATCTATGTTAGCCACATGGTACCTTTTTCAGCGAGGCAGGTCACATTCTACTTCTTCAGTGGTCTGGGCAGGACTGGGGAGGAATGGGCTTCCTCCTTCCCAGCATTCTCCTGTTCTCATTGTCCTACCTTTACTTCCTGTCTGGTTGTCCTACCTATACTTCCTGCCTGGCCAGTCAGCGTTTATTTAAAACATGATTGACAGAATACAGACAATTCTCCCGCACCAGACCAGGTGGTGGGTGTCTTATGATTTGAAGTGATGTGTTTGTGTGTGAAGCTGAGAAAGGATAGACTTTGGACCTTTAATCTTCATTGCCAGGTGGGCTAGATTTAGAATCACCTAGGAGACACTCCTCTGGGTGTGCCTGTGAGGGCATTTATAGAAAGGTGTCAGTCAAGAGGGAAATCCCACCATGAATGTGAATGACACCATCTCATGGGGTGGGGACGTAAAACCAGGAAAGATGGAAAGAGTAAGCTAGCTGAGTGGCAGTGGTCACACCCCAGCCTTCCTGACAGTGGATTGAACATGACCAGCCGCCTCTAGCTCCCTCTCTGCCTCCCCTATCATTATAGACTATGCCTCCCTGCCCTCCCCACCACTGCCACCAAACAAAGAGTCCAAAGAAGACTTTCCCTCATTAATTTACTTTTGTTGGGAATTTTGTCACAGCCTTTAAGAAAATAACTAAAAGAGCAACTGAAAACAAAACAAAACAAAACAAAAACTTTGTACAGGTACTATATGATTTTGTATCTTGATCTTGTACAAAGTAAACTAATTTCTTACTTTCAACCTAAGAAAGCAAGCTGAGCTTACACCTGAAGGACAGAGGAGGTGTAACACAGAAGCCTACAAAGAAACACTTGACTTCTCCATCAATCATGGGACTCACTTTTGACTTAAGGTAATTAATAGTTCTGAACTTTATATGAAATGCAAACCAATTATGTACCTGGACAGGCTGGCTACTTCCTGCTGATGGACATCATTTCAAATTACTTTAATCTGCTCATGATCCAGGGGTGGAGAGGGATACAAGGGTCATTCTCTGCTCTGAAGGATGGCCAGAGGTTTCCACCAGCACACTCAGATTCTCAGCATTCAGCAGAAGAGCCCTGCTTCTGCTGGCATCCCAGGAACTGTGCACAGTTCTCTTGGAGAACAGTGCAGGGAAAACGAAATACACGAGCGACACCTTTAAGAAAGTCTGGGAATTAGAACCGGCTGCATTATGCCACATTGTAATTCTGCTCCAGGAAATAACAGCAGTGACCCTGGACACTTTACAAAAGTTTCTGTATCTATCCCTCTCTGGGTGTGAAATGTACACCTCTTTAAGTGGAGAGGAGTCACCCACAGATGCCAGGGGAATTTCTCATCTAGCCAGGTGGGAAATGAGATCCCTGCTGTTAAAACACAGAGTGCTGCCCTTGGACATGTTCAGTATTCTGACTTAGAAAAGTCTCGGTCTCGTGTTTTCATGCTCTCATGTTGCAAGTTGAGGTAACTCAACTTGCGGGGAACCTGTTGAGACATTTTTATAACCTCTAAGGCTCTCCTTGTGTGTTAGACACCCCGTAGTGTATTTTGCCTCCGTGTTCCCCACTCCACACATTAGAAATACCATTTAGCAAAGTCACTAACGAAGGGATGGTTCAATATGAAGAGATTCTTCCCAGGTGACGCTTCATTGCGCGAACATTCCTTCGATGGAATTAAGAGTTCCGATGTCCGCAAGTTCCAGCTGCTCTTTCTGAATAAGCCCTTTGCACAGTTTAGTTAAGGGAAGAGGCATGGTGCTGGACTGGCAGGGACAAGGGCTTGGGTGGGCTTTAACCTGTGTTTCAAACCTTCCAAGCAGGCCAACAATCCAAAGTAATTTTCGCTCTATTGCCCCAGGGTAGAGGCTAAATCCTAGGCTCTGTCTTACTTTTAGCCCATGTGTTAGTAAATGATTGATGCCGATTTGGGTTTCGCTGTTTGTTTCCTCCTGTCCTTAAAAGTTATACGAGTTTTTCCGAGGAGGTATCTCCACCCTTGCCACCACCTTGGGTGGGAACTTTATTTTACGGTTGAATTTTATTCCTTCAGGAGGCTGGCTGCTAAACAGAGTGACAAGTTACTTAAAATAAGTAGATGGAAGTATAGGAGAGGAATCCACAATTGCTGGTAATTACCATCTAATTTCACTTTTCAATTAAGTGGTTGCAAAAACTCTAAAGCAGCCACCACTTATTTACAGGGCAGCGGAAATATTTGTACTCTGGGGAGTCCTGTGGAGCCTAGGGAGTGGAATCTGGTGGTTTGAATGAGAATTGCCCCCAAAGACCCACTCATATGGGAATTCTTGGTCTTTAGTTGGTAGAACTGTTTGGGATTGACTAGGAGGTGTGGTAGTCTTACTGGAGAAGGTGTGTACCTGAGGGAAGACTTTAGGGTTTAAAAAGCTTGTGTCATTCCAGTTAGCTCTCTCTATCTCTGTCTCTCTGTCTCTGCCTCTTTGTCTCTGTTTCTGTGTCTCTGTCTCTCTCTCTCTTTGCCCCTCCCTCTCCCTCTCTCGTTTTCTGCCTAGTGGTTGTTATCTTAACACCTAAGCTCTCAGTTACTGCTCCATGGCAGCCATGTCCCCCTGCAGCCAAGCGTCCCCCCAACATGATGCTTGTGAACCCACCCCCTGAAACTGCAGGTGAGCCCTCCCATTAAACGTTTCCTCTTGTAAGTTGTCTTGGGCATGGTGTTGCTTCACGATAATGGAAAGGTAACTAATACACAGGCTAAGCTAAGAAACTGCCCCATGTGGGAAGTTCCTCTGTTTTGTAAACTGTTCACCATCCTACCCTTTCATCTGCTTTCCCTCCTCCCTGTTTCTGATTGCTTGGGTGGCGGTCTGCACACCCACGGGCCTTCCCATTTGCCTGCAGCTGCGGACTACAGGGTGCCAAGGTGAACCTAAGCGTCCTCTGCCCCGACAGAGGAGCTCAAGGTTTCTCTGTCGTCACAGTTATTATTCTTCATTAAATTAATAGTCAAACCCATTGATTCACATGATGGACAGACAGAAAACTGGAGTTTTGCCAATTTTATATATTTGTGCGAGGATCCAGGAACTATCATGGTCTGTTGGCTTGATGAGCCTCAACCTAAGAGCCGGAAGCATCCACGTCATCACCACAGGGGAAATGAAGTCCTTAATGGCAAAGGTCACATATCCTATCCGCCAAGTCTCTTGCAAGATGATCAACAGTCATGGATAGCCTTTGAGCAGTGGTTCTCAACCTGTGGGTCACGACCCCTCCAACAAACCTCTATCTCCCCCCCAAAATTTTTACATTATATCACGATTCATAACAGTAGCAACATTACAGTTATGAAGTAGCAACAAAGACAGTTTTATGGTTGGGGGTCACCACAATATGAGAGAACTATGTTAAGGGGTCACAGCGTTAGGAAGGTTGAGGACCACTGCCTTAGACTTTGTATGTGAATGAGAATCAGCAGGAACACAACACAAGATAAAAGAAAGATTCTCCTGAGGAACAAAGCAGATTGCGGTTGTGAAATAACTGAAAAAAATGAAGGAAGTTCTGGTTTTAATTGTACACATTGTAACAAGAGAAAAAAACAAGAGGCCTGTGTCCTAGGGCTTGTGTGCTGAGCCTCAATGGAGGCTGGAGACAGCAGCTCACTCATACATAAATGAGCCAAAGGGTGCCATAGGCTGAGAAAACGGTCAGCCTGGACAGCATAGTACAGACACCTGGGGCCAGAGCTGTTTCACACCCACAGGAAGTTTCCTGACTTCTTCGAAAGCTGTGAGTCCCTGGAACTGCCATGGGCATCATCTTCCAGACTGTTTGAAACAGAGTTAGGAAAGACAGATGCTGTTTCGCTATGGAAGTAGTCCAGGGTTGAGGCTAACAATGCATTCTTGCCATCTGAGAAGACCAGGAATGAAAATCAGAAAGCTGAATTCACTGCTGCACATCGGCCATCATGTCTCCTGGAAATCAAGGCAGAGAGATCAGGAGTTCTATGCCATCCCAGGATACAAGACCCTGTCTCAGAAAATCGTAAAAGCTAAACCTTTCCTCTCCTCTCCGAGGCCTTAGAGGCAGCTAAAGGTTGCAACAAGGGGACAAGTCAGATTGTGTAGCCACTGGTAAGTTTTACTTCCTAGGGGGATATCCCTCCACTAAAGCTCATCTGTGCAGCCCCAAGTGTATGAAGTGGGGCACACACCCTGGGAAGAAGGAGTTCAGTAGGAGTGTGGAAAGGATAAGAAAGGACAGTTGAAGATGTGCATATACATATATATATGTGATAATATATATTATCATATTACAACTATAATAAATCTATATAGTATATTTTATTATAATGCATATTTTAATATTATTTTATATAGTATATATTACATCTTACATGATAGGTAATGTGTTAATATATAATACATATTTATGTATTAGGTCAATATGTTCTATTTTATGAATTATACATATGTGGGTTATATGGTGTACTTCACTGACTGCATACTTGACTTATCCATGAATACACATGACCACCCTGGGCTGCCAGGGAAGTGTCATGGAGACAGCTTGCTGCCACAGGGAAGGGTCCACCTTGCCTGCAAGAGGCCCCACATGCAGGGCCTGGTTTGGCCTCCACCTATTATGCCTGGCGGCTCAGCCTTCAGTTTCCAAGGAGGAACCAGTGACAGCAATGGGTGTGCGTTGCCTTTCTTTTCCATGGCAAACTAAGCCAAAGCAGACAGGCGATTTTCTTTATTTTCATTTCTGCAACGTTGGAAACTGAAATATGTATAACTTGGATAGAAGCCAATTTATAACACCAGCAGCAGGAGGCCAGAACATCTAAATAACCGAACAACTTGCCGCGGAACAAATGGACAAATAGACTTTTCCAGGGTGCTATTATGCTTTGGGAAGGGAGGTGGCTATCTGTTCTCATTGGGGCTCGCCACATTGCTGAGGTCTTTAAGGCAGCAAGTCTGAAGCATGGTAACCCTGTCCTCAGGATGGCTGAACGAAGAAGCTGTCATTATCAGTATCTCAGGTTGCTGGTGAAATAACAGAGGTGAGTGAGGGCAACCACGTGACCTCAGATTCATGGCTAGTTAATGGCAGGGCTGGGATTCTGGGAACTAGAGCTTAGGTGACCACTCAAGAATGTTCAAGAATAGAATACACATTATAAGCAAGTGGAAAGGCTAAGCTATTTGAGAGTGAAAGAGCAAATAAATAATATATGCGCCAGGAGAACACATTTAAACCACAGGTGTCATACAGGGTGTTTTGTTACCTCAATTACTGTACAACGTACGTGCGGAGAAACTAAAAGCTTTTCTAAGTATTTTTCACCTACTTAATATTTATTTATGGAATCCTAACTATGTATCAGATACAGTTCCAGACAATAGGTCAAATAAACTTAGCTCCTTCCTTCACAAAGACCATATCTTAAGGCATGTCACTTACGTGTGGTTAGGTCCCCAAGTGTGCATGATGATCTGCCATTAAGTATGAATGTATGCAACAACAAAAAAAAGAATATTTAGAATTTCTCACGTGTAAATATCAATTAAGGTTGTTGCCCATGTTTCTCTCGCCTATGACTCCTTAACATATTAAATATGTCCAATATCCTCCCTCTCATCCATGGGGCATATTCTAAGATCCTCAGTAGATGTCTGAAACCAGAACTAGTAAGAAAGCCTGTATGAGTATTATGTTTTTGCATGGACATTCACACCAATGAGAAATTTGAGCTTGTAAGTTAGACACAATATGAGTTTAGCAACAATTGCTACTGATAAATAAAATAGCTCCAGCAACTTAGCATAATAGTTAGGTTGGTGCGATTATTCTTTCTTGAACACTCTTTTATTAAGACTTATTTTTACTCTTAATTATATGTAGAGAGAGTGTGTGTGTGTGTGTGTGTGTGTGTGTGTGTGTGTGTGTGTGTTTGGATATGTGCTTGTGAGTGCTGGTACCTCAGGGAACTGGAGTTACAGGTGGTTATAAGCCTCCTGACTTGGATGCTGAGAACAGAACCTGGGCCTATATAAGAGTAGTAAGTGTTCTTAACCACAGAGCCATCTCTCTGACCCTGATTATTATCCCTAAGAAGAAATAGAACAATTGGAATTAATGAAATGGTTCATTCCTGACCACGAGTGAGCATAGCTAAATGTTATCACGGGATATAAATCACAGATCAGGGAGGATTACTGTATCTCAAAATGTAAACATTCTACACTCCCACACAACCACCACAACAAAACAAGGCTCCACCAAGACTCTGAAATTCTAAATCACGTTCCAGTTTTGATGTTGCTACTGGATTCTGTCTCCTTGTTCTTTCCATCCCACCCAACTTAGAATGATTGCTAGGAAACCGTATTACTAGTGGCCAAGGAAAGAATGAGTAGATGGGGTCCGCCAGAGCACTCTGGAGACCACAGGTGGGTATATGACGCAGCTGACTTTCACAGTTTCTGGACATTGGTTCTAGAATTCCCCCTCAGGTAACAAAGTCTCTTACATACATCAGTGTCATATTTACATGGCACCTAGGCACATGCTTCCTGTGCACTTTAAGTCACACATGAACAATGCAAATGCTATTTAACTAGCTAGACCATAGTGTGATAATAACAAGAAAAAAAATCCATTCATATCCAAGTGCTTGGTATAGAGATCCAGTATGTCACCAATGTTTCTGATTCATTATTGGTCGAATGCACAGAAGCAAGCCCCACCGACAAGAGGCCTACCTGTAATTCAATATGCTTTTGCTTCCAGGAAGTGATGAGGTAACACCACACAGAGATGAAGAACTATCTGTGGGCCCAAGTCAACCAACTTGTCAGTTGGGCTGTCTGGAGCAAAGTAGCTAAGCTCCCTTGACCTCACGTTTTCTTCTGTGTTTTGAAATACAGGATGATATTCTTGTATTACTATGAGAATTAAAGCAACATGGTGAGCATTTAAGGAAGCATATAGCCAAGTAGCTGGCGGGACGGTGCTGTGTCCTTCTTAGCTGTTATTATCTTATGAAAGAAACTGCGAGAGTCTCACCCATGGCTCCCCTGCGACGGGGCAAGAGAAGACAATGCTAGTCTCATTACAGTGATAAGGTTTCCAGCCTGGGATCCTGGGAAACAAGTTCAGGAGCTGGGAGCAGCAGTGGCTGAGACACAGAAATATGGAGGTAGGGCTATTTCACTGTCCCGTGGTCACCTGAGGAACTTGACATGAATAAGTAAATCTTGGCAGGGCTTGATACTACATATCTATAAACCCAACGCTCTGGAGGCAGAGTTAGGAAAATTGGGATGTTTTTTGTCTCTATAGAAAATTCAAGGACAACTTGAGCTACATGACACTCAAAAGCAGTATCCAAAGAAAACCTTCAGACGAATCTAAAGAGCTTTTCTACAAAGATCAAACCCAGGTCCTTATTAGTGCTGGACATACATAAATAATCAAATAAATACAGAATAAGTATCTACCAACAAGCTGCACACTCCTAAGCCTTCAGGATAAGTTTTTAAAATGCAACTGTGTGTTTCATTACTTTTCTCTCTTTCCCATGTAAGCTTTTATATGCCAAAATGAAGAAATCATGTGGTGTTGTCTGTCAAGTACGAATCACTCACACGGAGATCTTGAAGAGAATGACCGTGTCTGTCTACAGAATGAGTGGAGAGGTGGGAGAAGATAAAGACATCTCCAAACAAGGAATGAACTTTATACAAGACGAGAAAGCCCATGAAGGGTGACGAACAATGTATGGAATTATTGCAGGAAGCATCTCAGTTATGATTCATTACTTTAAAAAGACATAATTGCAAGTAAGTAGCCTGCAATCGAGCAGGCTTCCTTCACAGTGACAACCCACCCAAGTTCACACGACACTTTCAGATAATAGACACACGCTTCTCCTACCCACCCATGTCCACACAACACTTTCAGATAATAAACACACACTTCTCTTGGCTTCCGGTTTTTAATTTTGGTTTGTTTGTTTTCTTTGTTAAAAGATAAACAGGGGCTGTCTCCCACTCTTTTCCTGCCTTTTGGGACCCTACTCCCAATACTGGGTCGCCTTGACCAGCCGTAATACAAGGGGAGGTGCTTAGTCTTACTGCAACTTGATATGCCATGTTCTGTTGATACCCATGGGAGACCTGCCCTTTCCTAAGCAGAAAAGGAGGAGGAGGGGATTGAAGCGTGGGAACAGAGGGGATGTACGTGCTAGAAGAGAGGAGGAAGGAGAAACATAAATTTATATATACAAGAAAAGCGAAAGCTTTGTTGCACAGCATTTTCTCGCATTGTCCACATAGACATACGAAGCACAAGGAACTGATACCCCACTTCGACTAGTCCTGACTTCAACTAATCAAGTGGGACGCCCAAGGAGGTGAAGACTCACCAGAGGTCTCAGGTTATGATGGAACATAGAACTGAATCACCCTATCTCTAAGGTATTTCAGGGCTTATTTTTCTCCCACACTTCTTCGGTTCCTGCCTGAGCTAGGACCCTTCTACACAAGCAAGAAAATAAAGATGATAAAGCAATGTCAGCATTACTACGCTTTCATAGCCCAATATTTTTAAAATGACAAAAGTATAGTTGTTGTTTCTTTTTTTCTTGCAAGTGAGAAGCCATCACATTCTAGCTGTGAACTTTAAGCAATGTATGAAAATCTTTCTGTGGAAGCAAAATGACTCAGGGGCTGAAGACACTTGCAGCCCCGAGACGCAAATCTAATAACCTGTGTTTAATACTTAAAGGTGGACGGAGAGAAGAGACTCACAGTTAGTCTCTGACCCCCACATATGTACCATGCACCTTGACACAACACATACAGAACACACACACACACACGCACACACACAAATTAATGAATCGTTTATTACAGTTTTAAATGCATTTCTTTTAAAAGCTTCATACAAACTATCACTATAGTATTAAACAATATAGATGTAAATATAGCCTCCTCTAAATACAAATTATAATATTAATGCCTAGTGTCCTACATCAACATAGAAGACAATGTCTAGGAGACCAGAAATAAGGAGAGAAACCAAAGCAAAAGGCCTCAGTGGGTGTTTGGGCCACAGTGAGCCAAGGGAACTCCAGACGGAGCTGGATGCATGTCCTCTGTGCTGGGACCTGCCACTGTACACCTGCATGAGAATAGGCAGTAAGACTTTAGACTGGTAAAGGAAGGGCCCCTGCATAAATTCCCAACTCTAAAAGAACTGCTTTGTCCTAAATAAATAAGTAGGGGGAGGGGGAAAGATGCCTCTAGCCAGAGAAAAAGGAAAGGAAGCTGGACAATTCTATATGGCTCCAGGCCAGGAAGAAGCTCACCTGGAATCTAAACAGAGTTCTAGGTCCTCATCACAAAACACTCAGTTCATACAGGAAAGCCAAGTTGTGAAAATACTAAAACTCATCCCTGAAACAAGCCACTAAGAACCATCTTATAAGAACAAGTTTATAAGTTCCACAGACTCAGCCAGATCGGCGTCCCTTAGTGAAACTAAACTCACAGAAAAAAAAAAAAGCAGTCTACGCAAGATATTAATTTCCAAAAGGAAAAGAGTTAATGTAAGAATTTACAAACCAAAGATAGAAAAATATGAATACTGGTGGGAACTATAAAATGACTATAGGAAGAATGAAAATTAAGTAATTGCTAAAATAAATATAATTAAGTTAAACAGCATGAATAAAAGGCAGATAGGCTTGAAATGGGCACAAAGAGGTTGAAATGAGAATGCAATTAAGACTAAAAGTCTACTGAGTTGGCTGACTACAGACTGGAAGTGTGTTGTGGGCAGTATGGTAAATCGGAAACAAAAAGTTTTGAGGAAAGCAAAAATAAGTAACAGAGAAAGGAAAAGAGAAAACAATTAAGAAAAAGCCATGTAACAAATACTATGGAAGAAAAATTGCATAAATGTTTCTAGACACATTGAGACAGGAGCCAAATATCAGAAACAACCAGAGACAAAAATCAACAACAATAACAAAATGAAATGCAACCAGGGTTGGGGGGTGCAGGGGAGTCAAATTAATTCCAAAGGGCTATGGGGGGTTCACAAAATAGCCATTAGGAAAAAAGAGGTCAGGAAGCAACGACATCATATCTTCTCATTAGAATAACTCCACGCCCTATATTCAGTTTAATTTTCATTACAGAATATAATCAAATTAATGACATTTTCAAAGGACTGGGATAGAACTCAGTGGCAGAACACATGTCTAGAAGGTATGAAGCCCTGAGTAAACTCCTACCACCAAGAAAAAAAAAATTGAGCAAGGATAAAGACCAAGGCTGTCCCTGAAGTATCCACTGAAGAAGGCATATGGGGAGAAGGGGAACCATCTAGAAGGAAGACCTAGAAGTAACCATAAAGAAAAAAAATGATGAGCAGGTTTACAAATCTAAACAAACACTATGTAGAGTAAACCTTTCTGAAGCAATGTAAACTTTGAAATAAGCTTTTAAAACATAGAAAGCTCAAGCATATTCGGGAGCATGCTAATAGCAACAACAGAAGCAGCGGATGCTATGTTTTACAGAGGGGAAGTGGAAGGGAAGGTAGAGGAGGGGAGGGAAGAGACAGATAGGAATCAGATACATAAGAAAATGGCTGCAAAGTCAAAATATTGGAAGAAAATAAAGACATCAAGTAAAAGCATAGAATAAAATGAGCCCCCAACAAATCAATACAATTAATGTAGTAATGTCCTTTTTTTTTAACTGCCGAGATTTCAATTTTAAAGACAGAAAATCCAGTTATGTGTACTTTAATGAGACACATCTAAACAGAAATGATTCATCTAATGTTCTACTAAGATGTAGGGGAAGATATATCTGAGAAATATTGCTGTGGCAACACCTACGAGAGAAAAGGGATGTGCAAACCCAGTTCTATTTTGAGTAACAACAACAATACAAAAACATCAAATTTGAGCCACAAGGAAAGTTGTAAAGGAAGGACCAAGATGTAGCAATACTGAATCAATATACACCTAAGAACACGGGCTCAAAATAGATAAAATAAAAGTTGACAAAATGTGGTAGGTTTTTATACAGGCCAGAAACGGCTAAGCCAGCCCAAACCCAGTAATAGTACTGAAGAGTCTAATGCCATGATTAGAAACTTGATCTAGTGACTGTGTGAGAGTATACACACATGGCTGTGGACAACACACGACACTAAATACTTTTACCTTTCACCGTCTTTTCACATAGAAAACCGTGATATTAGAACAGCCTCACATTAGTCCACATGGAACATAACAAATGAGACTATAATAAAGTCATCAGCATACTTTTCTGAACAAAATGCCATCAATGCTGCGTAATTAAAAATAGATAAATATATAAAACACAGCCCCTGGGCTGGAGAGATGGCACAGCAGTTAGGAGCTCTTGTTGCTCTCTAAGAGGACCTGGATTTGATCCCTAGCATCCACATAGCCACCTATTCCAGCAGACCCAGTGCCTTCCTCTGACCTCCACACGCACCAAGCACTCACGCAGTACGTATACACACAGGCAGACAAAACATTGACACATTAAATAAAACTAATAAATCTAAGAAAAAGCAAAATAAATCTTAAAATAAAACACAGTCCCAATATGTGTATCAATATGGCTTTTCTCTTCAATTTTTTTTGGGGGGGCGGTGGAGACAGGGTTTCTCTGTGTAAGCTGGAACTCACTCTGTAGAGCAGGCTAACCTTGCCCTGCCTCTGCCTCCCAAGTGCTGGGATTGAAGGCGAGAGCCACCACCACGTGGCTCAATATGATTTTTTTAATACAGGGAAATGAGTGAGAGTTAAAATCTGAATATTAAACAAGGTAACACACCTGAAATAGTACAGAAAGGCTCTTTCTCTTAGAATGTATATTGCCACCATGCTAGAAAACACCGTTTTGAGTCATGATTGCATAGTTAGAGAGATTCACATTAAATAACTCTACTTCATTTTATAAGGTATTTCTTTGACTCTGGAGGCTGGGCATGCTGTGATCCATCGACTGGGCTTTAACATTTTGTACCTAATTCTCCTTTTTGAAAACCCATGAGTTCTGACTTAGTAATAATAGTGATATCATGTATTTTACCTGGGCACGTTATTTCCTTTGCATCATTTTCCTAGAATCTTTTGTCTTTACTATTTAATGTATTATTTTTTATTAACAATTACCATTATTTCAAACAAACTTGAAGTACGGTGGATTGGTCCTTTTTGACTTAGTTTTCAAGGCCCAGCATGTAATGAGTGTACTCATAGAGAGAATGATGAAGACAAACGGGTTGTTTAGGAGTTCCAGTAGCTGAGTAAAGTTTAGAAGTTATCTTACCCGTTTTATTGAGTCATTTTAGCACAAATACATGTGAATTTGGGAGCTCAGATGGTCACAAAACGCATGTACTTGATACGTATTTAGGACAATAGTAATTGTGTTTCCCATTCTTAGTGGTTTTGTTGTGTTAGTTACCCTTGTGAGGTGAAAACTGGTACATTGTTGAAAGGTAGACTCTACAGTTGGTGATTCAACCTTTCAGTTTAATAACTAAATAAATACGCCAAAGAAAATGGGAGCAAGAAAGCCCCAAAATTATGAGCAAAAGCTGTAAAATTCAAAACCAACAAGTAAGAATGGTTTTTTTAAATGCAAAAGAAAAAATAATTAACTTTGGTCAAGATGAAGGAAGGCATGAATAAAAATATTAGGAATAAAAGGAGCGTAAGAATGCAGACGGAGATCTTTAAGATCTCTGAAAAACTTTCTTTCAGGAAATGTAAAATGTCAAGTGACATAAAAATATAAATGACCAAAACTGACTCAAAGAGACACAGATAAACCAAATTGCATATTAAATTAACTGAATCATTATCCAAAACCTATCCCTGTAGCAGAACCATCAAATTCACTTAATTTTACAGGTGAGTTTTTACAGACCAGAAAGAAAACGTGTGTGTGTGTGTGTGTGTGTGTGTGTGTGTGTGTGTGTTTATAATTCTTAGGGCTGCACAAGAACTAAGTGCCCTACTAATGGTAGGTAAAATTATCCTTGTTAAAGTTGAGAAAGAATAAGATTTTCAATTGGCCAAAACAAACAAACAAGCAAAAAACTTGTTATTTTAAAAATAAACAGTGTGGCTGTGTAGTCCTGACACCATTCTTGATGGTGCCTGAATTAGTCTTTAGAAAGAAATGAAAAGGTTGCTGCATTCCCTTTTCAGACCTAAACCATATGGGCAAACCTGAGCATGGATGGTGCTTCCATGAGAGAGAAGGCTGAACCCTTCTTCTGGCTTTATTAGGTCAGAACACCCGCCAGCAGACACACGGTATGCACAACATGAGATGCAAAGACCACGAACTTTACCCCAGATGGTGCATAAGCTTCAGACAAACTAGACAAAGAATAATGCAAGTGCAGGGAGACCTAGTTTTTCAGAGATAAAATTCTCTGTAATTCAGGAAGCTACACAACTTTTGAATCTCATATTTTAAACTCGTGGCAGCCTGGAGCCCAGGACAGACACCTTCATTGGCCAAATGTTTTGCCTTTCCCTCAAAATAGTAATAATAACAACAATAGTAGTGATAATAATAATAATAATAACCTTTTTCCCCAAGTAATAGGGTGAAGAGAAATAGAAAACACTGTCCCTAAGCCCAAGTTGTGGGGCCGAGAAAAGAAGAAAGGCAAGGGTAACAAGGGATCAGGTAGGAAAAGCAAAAAGACCAATCCCTGCAAGACCCCTCTGCTGTAAAGGGGCACACAGGGAGTCACAGAAAAAAGAAGGGAATTCAGTTACTGTAAAGATGAGGCCCATTGGCCTGTCCCTAAACCATGAGTTGAAGTGGAACACACAGCCATGCTCACTCAGGTTGGAGCAAGCACAGCCCCCAATGGCCTAGCTCATGAGGAGAGAAAGCTAATCAGACAGTTGTAAAGCACACCAAGAAACTGTGTTTGACTTCTTCTTCGTATCGCCAGCCTAGAGCTCTAGAACTGCCTACAAGATTCAGCAGGCACAGTGTGGGGGATTCACTGCACCGAGAAAAAAAAAATCAATGCATTTTCAGAATTACACGCACAGCGACGCTGATAAGAATGTGCACACATGAGGACCTAGAGAAAAGGCAAGGAAGCCTTTCATCCCGGGTTGGGCTAAACTCACTGTGCTCTTTCACTTGTTCTGTTAAGCTGCTTTGCATATATGCAGCATCACTGGATTCAGCATGAAGCTTGGAGGAAATTTTAGAACTACATCCTTAGCCAAACAATTAGGAAGTTGATGTTTTTCCCCTAATAGCCAAACAAAGCAATGAGAAGATAAGTTGAATTACACTTTTTACCAAAAAAAAAAAATCATAACAACAAGAGTACTTTCTGACTTCTGAGAGTACTTGGAAATCCCGATGTAAGTGCAACTTGTTCATGTTTGTTTAGATTAATCACTGGTAATGGTTCTCCGTGTTCTCTGTAGCAGGTAAGTTCTGGCACACCAGGTACTTGCATTGAAATGCTCCAAACAGAAACCCCAGTTTCTATATGAGTTGGCATTTGTGTTGCCTTATACCCTCATATCCCCGTGTTAGCTGGACTGAACATCTTTCCCAAATATGAGCAACTCAGGCCATATAAGTTACGCTCCCCCCACCACAACATGTGCACAGACAGAAGTTTATCAAACACAAAGGCTAAAATGGAACCTCTTCTATTTTAAACTTTATTATTTAAAAAACTGTAAATAAATTAAACTATCACATACTAACATTAACCAAACCCAAACTTAATTAAATTATATGCAGTTAGAATTGACATTTGAAACTGAGAATCTGTGAAAAAGCCGCTGTCTTTCTAGTTCTAATTCTGCCAGGCATATTTATGATTTGGGGGATAGATAAATTATGACGTATATTCGATACATAAGGTGTAAGCATTTAAACTCCACAGTTTATGCTTCAGAACTCCTTTTCCCAGCCTGTGAAACTATTCTGCAGCACTAGAGCAGTCTTGCTTAAAGTCAAAGAGAGTGAAGAGTCTAGGGGAGGGATTCTGGAGAGAGACTTGGGAGTAACTGGGAGGGAGACTTGAGTTCATCTGGGTATTTGTGCATCCCTCCAGAAAGCAGCCAAAGAGACAAGAGAGGGCTGGAGTATAAAATGGGAAGAACGTAGCGAAAGAATCCAACCAACAGCTTTTATAACTCAAAAAAACCCCACTTCCTATCCTGAGTCCGATTTCTTTCGCTTTACTTCAGGGTCAGCACCTGGCTACTTGGATGTCTCTCTGGGGAAGAGACAAGAATACCTCTGTTGTCACCCACCCACTGTGTCTCCACCCCAGTGGCCAGAGAAGAACAGAGTTCAAGACAGACAAATGGATGGGGAGAAGACAAGTACGATATATAACGATGGTGGTCAAACCCAGCTCTGTGAAGGCAGGAATGGTGGCGCCTGAAATAGAAGAGGAATTCCATACGCTGAGCAAGAACATGTTTAACAGACAGACGCATAAAGGTACCTTCGAACTTTGACTCACACAAGCGCAGATACTTTTTAACCAAATACCACACAATTAAGATGATGATGTCCATTAAGATGAGTAGAATAGCACAGCTGGGGGGTGGGGGGAGAAAGCACCAAAAGGCCACCCAAGAGAACATGAGTTCTGGGGTTATGACTGAAGGCCAGAAGCACGGCGGCAGAAGAAGACAACGGAAAAGCAACGGAAGGGCCAGGAACAGCCCAGCCGCTGCTGCTTCTCTTAGGACTTCACTCACTGTCACCACCTGTATGCCTGCCTCACTGTCCTAGGAAGAATGGACCAATCCATGCTCACCTAATCCTCACACCTGAGCAAGCCTCCAAGGAGGATCTGAAGATGAGACACCAGGCCCTCCTGGCTGGAACATGGTCTCTCCACCCATCAGCAAGGTTTCCTTGCGGCTCTGCCCTTCCTCTCCAAAGCAGGGGCATCATATCTACCCAGGATGAAGGCTGCGAAAATGAGGGATAATGAACTTAAGTGCCCACTAGCGGCTGTTATTAGTGTAATTAATCTGATTAAAATAATCAGGAGTGAAGAACAGAAGAGGGTGTTAGAGGAGAAAAGCAGTAATGGAAGAGGGCACAAACGCAGCCCTCCAGAGGCTCTGACTCAGGCGGAGGGAGAGGCCCGGAGGCAATCCACCTGCCTACATTGGGTACGTCCGACTTCGTGGTTCATAGTGTGAACTTTCCGGCTTTGGTTTCCGCCTCTCTCAGGTGAGAGTGTTCACACCTTATCCAGGGCAGGGATGCTGTGAGGGATATGTGAAAAGACCGCATCTCTGGCTATTATTAGAGGCCAGGAGCTCGATAGGCGAGTCCACATTCCTTCTACCATCGCTCAAACGGAATTAAAGCACTCAGGCAGCGAATCATGCTGGAGCCAGCAATTCCAGACTGCAAAGTCATTACCTAGTACAGGACACCTTTGCTTACCACCACAATAAGCTAATAAGGGATTTACTCTAACCTGGGAAGTCCATTCCAGGCTTAGCTTGCAAGTCCCATACGGTAATCAGCCATCCCCACCACCTGCTTGGACCACCCCTTCTCTCTTCACACTTTTCATTTCTCTCTAGGCTGCTGTTTCTGGTGAACAGCTCCCACTGACCAGGCTCTGGTCATCCTTGAAACACAGTCTGTATAGGTCTGGCCAGGATGTGATCCCTGCATCTCTCCATAGCCATACTGAATTTGCTATACCCCTTTGCCCATGGAGTATTTCTTGTGTTGTAACCACTGGGGCTTCCTCTCACTTATCAGTGAGTTCCCTAAACTGACTGGGATCTATGAAAAACTGCATCGCGCAAGGCAAACGCTGAAAACATAGGAAACACTATGCTCTTTTAACCTTATAATTTTTGAGCAGTGCCGCAATGGTTAATACACTTGAACACAGAGTAAAACTGTGAGCAAGCATTGTTATGGATGGAGTGGGCAGGTGAACGGGGATGAGAAAACAGGTGCTGAGGTTTTTCACTTTCAACTTAAGAACTGAGGATGGTGGGGCAAGGGGGTTAATTATTTGTGACTATCTGATCTCACTGACTTCAGTTACCTCGAAAGGAAAGGCTTTCTAGAGAGTGACAGGTACAGAGAGAAGGAACCAGGTGCTGATATTGCAGCTGTATGCACTCAGGTGTCCACCGTCCCAGTCAGGGACATGGGGAGGGTCTGTGTCTGGCCAAGGCGCCCTCTCCCATCCAACGTCTTGCCCAGTGCTAGCTCCCTCCTCTTCTCTCCTCTCTACTTGCAGATGATATCCGATTCACCCTGTCCACTGACTCCCTCAGCACGCAGATGTCCCTCAGCTTTGGCACTGAACTGTCAAACATGAAGCTCCAAGCAGAAGTCAGCAGTGAGTCCCTATGCTACGAGCCAGTCTTCTCCAGGTTTTCAAGGCCAGTGTCGAATTAAGAACAGGAGACCTTTCAACCTGCAGAACCTAATCTATCTGTTCAAGGCTGCCTCGGTGCAGGAGGTGGCCACTATCTGAGACCAACCACTTGCCTACTTGGCTGGTTACCCACCAGGAGCCCTAGCACGATCGTCCCCGCCCCCACCCACGGGTACAGCTCGCTTACCAATCTTGGCCAAGGAAGCCAGTAGGATCCACAGAGTGATCTCAAAAGGGATTTGCACGTGGGGGTAATCCAGGGTGAACACAGGCAACCGACTTTCCTCGAACGGCGTCGTTCCCGGGGCCACCACGTTGGCTGGGCTTGGCGGGTTGGAGCTGGCACCCCTGGCCCCGGGTGCGTCGTCCAGCAGGGTCTCGGCCAGCGCACCCGCCGGCACTGCCACCTGCAGAAACAGTAGCAGCAGCAGCAGCAGCAGCCGAGACGGTGGCGCCCGCACGCTGCGCACGGTGCCTGTGGGTCCCATGGGGTCGGCGACTCGGGGCGCAGCAGAGAGGCTGGTGTAGGGATCTGAGTGCCCTTAGCGCATCCCGCGGGGACAGCGCCACTAACTCAACGGGACAGCGAGAGAGTACCACGCCACTGCCGCCACCCGGCTGGGTCCCTATAGCCAGCCAGCTCGTTCTTGACTGTGAACTGCGAGCGGCCGGGAGTGGAACGCGCAGCGACAGGAGGCCACCGCGCGGTCCCTTGGCCGCGCTCAGCCGCCCTCCGCTGCCGGTCGCCCTCCCATGCCCGGCAGCTGTAGGCCCTGCCCGGGGCGGCCCGCGGGCGGGCGGGGACGGGGGCGGGGCGGGCGCGGCGCCCGGGCGGCGGGGCGGGAGGACGCGAGGACCCGGTGCGACAAGCACCTGCCGCAGGCCGCGGGCGACGCTGGGAGGACGGTTGCGCTGCTCTCTAGCCGACTCCACGGGTCAAGACCCGATACCCCCGGGAGCCCGGGAGCTGTGGGTGCAATGGGTGCGCGGTGCGCACGGTGGCCCGAGCTGTCCCCGCCCCGGAGGCAGCGTCGGCCGTCCATCAGGGCTGGGACCGACGCGACCCACGCGTCGCGCCCTGCCCCCTCTTCCCGTAGGCTCCTGCAAGGAGACACCCCGGGGCGCTGGCACGCGAGGAGGCGCCGCAGGCTCAGGCGGGGAGGCGACGTTGGGAGCGGCGGAACTCGGGAGCCTTTGCCACTGTCAGGCGCTGCAGAGACCGACTCACATAACCGAGCCACTCGGGTCCTCAGAAAGATGAGAAGAGCTGCGATTCGCACCCCTCGGGAGAAAAGCACATTGAGAACACAGCTTGTTCTCTGCGCATCAAAACTCCCAGTACAGAACTCAGCGTTCCCACGCTCCCCCGGAATCCTTGTCTTTCCTCTTTTCCACTCATTGTAACAGTATGGACTCCACTTTTCTTCCCTCCCCCAGCTTTGGGGGTGGGGGGAGGAAACAATCTCCGTTTTTAGGCTTCGAGGTGAATCTGTCCGTGGGCATCAGAAACATAACTATTTCGTGGAAAACCAGTGATTTGCCTAGCTTAAATGGACTTGTTCGGATAATTACAGGACAGACTGTGGTTTGGAAAGCCCAGGGAAGAGCGGGATTCTCCCAGAGCCAACTGGCCCTTCTCCGGATCCCAAACTTCTTCGGGGGTCTTGCCAGGTGCCCTGCCTGCGATCCCACGGTGAGAAACTGAAAGGAACCGAAAGCAAACCAGCTGCCTCCCAATTAACCCACACGTTTTCCCCTAAATTTGTGAAATAAAATCCTTATCTTTTCTTTATGGCTCCTGTTCTCATACACCCTTCAGTCTAACACAGACAGCATGGTTTTTGTTCCGAACCTCTAACAGGATCTGTGAGACTTCAGTCTGCAGAGGCTATCAGGAAAGACCTGACCACCTGAGCAGAAAGAAGCAAGCAGGGAACCTTTGAGCCTTGGAAAGGCTGGGGCCGGTCCAGGCCGGCCTGGAAAGATCGCAGGGTTGACACAGGCGCCTTCTGTTAATGTGTTCTCAAGTATCGGTTTTTCAGACGCAAAGTTCAACTCCTTGTGAAGATGTATCTGTTTTCTTGTGAAGATTCACCAAAACATCCAGAGATCAACCCCTTTTCCTCATTGCTGGGAATTTGCATGGCAATGTTGTCCCCCACCTTTCTAAGAAAGGACTTGCAAAGTGATGTGCTTTCCTTCCTTCCTGAATTGTGTGCTTCTCTGGAGAAAGTGCTTTCGCTTGAACTTTTGGTTATCACACATCTCAAAGCTGGGAGGGAGGGCGAAACTGTATCTATTTTCCTGGTGAAGAACTGCACACATATCTGTACTAGACACTAGCTTTTCATTAAAGATCTAGAAGGAATCCACACCCAGGCCTGACCTTGCCAAAGGTGGTGCCACACCACCCTCCACCCCAATACGAGTTACCCAGCAATTACAGGTTATTTACCAGATAAAACAATAAAGGATATTTTAGGGATTGCTAAAAAAAAATAAAAGTCTCAAAAGAATAAAGTTCTGTGGAGAGTAAGCCAAGCAGCTAGTTCTGAAGTGTGGTGATGTCACAGGAGGGCAAGCACACAGTCAGACAGTTATCTCTAGGTGTGGTGATGTCACAGGAGGGCAAGCACACAGACAGTTATTCTTAGGTGGTGTGGTCTAGAGTAACTAAATGGGGCGCAGATGCTGGAATCTCCATAACTCTCAATCTTTGCTACTGCCAAGACTATTCAGTTTTTCTAAAATTTGGAAAAGTCACTTTTTATTCAGTCTTGCAAGTGAAAGAAGAGAGTTAAAGGCCAACCTTCCTGGGCGGCTGGGAAAATGGCTCAACTGATAAAGCCCGGGCAGTGGCCGCATGCAGACCTGAGTTTGAATCCCAGAACCCATGAGGAGCCAGGTGTAACAGCACACATCCATGAGCCCAGGACTCCTCTGGAGAAAGTGGAGCTAAAGGTAGGAGAATCCCAGGTGATCCCAGGCCTAAGAGCCTGGCATACATACCAGTGAACGAGAACAGGTCCTTTTCAAACAAGGGACATGATAAGGACCAACAAACATTTGAGATTGTCCTATGAACTTCAAGCATGCATGATATGAGCCCCACCACACACACATTCTACCTGAAGGAAATAAGAAAGAGTTACATGTACCCTGTGACATTTACAACCAAATCTCTCTCAAGGTTCCATAGACTAAAAACACTAAATGGAGTGGTAATTAATATGAGGCTGGGGACCCCAAGGAGGTGCATCCTAAGGGTGGGAAGTTAGGTCATTGAGGGCAAGACCTTGAAGGGCATTTTGGGAGCCTGGCACATCTTTCCATGTGGCCACCATGAGGTATATTGTTTTCTCTGTCATATATGCCACTTACTGCCTTGCCACAGACCACAAAGCAAAGGCATCAAATAACCAGGAACCGAACACTCTCCATTGAAAGCTAGGACAATTCTTTTATCCTTCAACCCTTTCCTTACAATGGCGTTTACCACAGTGAGGAAAGTTAACGCAGCCCCTATGTTACCATTGGCTTGGGCATTTCTTCAAAGGGTCCTACAGATGAGCTCAGCCTGAGACCCCTGCTTTCAGTTGTACCCTGAATGAATGACTGAAAGCAACAGTCAGATACTGTCTCTAGTAATTTAACACCTGTTAGTGGCTTCTCAGTACCTTGTTAAAAAGACCCAGATCCTACAATGATTTACCCAGTTTGACCTCTTGTCTGTCTCCTCTCCCCTGCACCACCACTCTTCTCCAGCCCAACATGCCCTATGAACTCTGGCCAGTGATCTCGCTCCCTCCTACCACAGGGCCTTTACTCAGCCTGCTCCTGGTACAAAGGCGCTCTCATCACTGCCCTACACTCTGTTGACTTTTTTTTTTGGAGGACTTAGCTTAGAGGTAAGTAACTCTAGGAAGTCTCACCTCACACCTGCCTCAACACCCTTCCGTAGCCCTTGGAACTTCTCAGCCACCAATCATTGAACTTTTCCCACACTACACAGCTCTGTCATTGCACTAACAGGTGGTTGGTCTGTTTGAGTCACTGAAGAACAATGGAAATGCCATGCTGGATCAATGCAAGAATGGCTTGACAGGAAGTCATCCAGACTTAGTCCTTCGGGCTCAGGTGCAGGATAGACACAAGATCTCTCTGGCTCACCATGGCACATTTCTACCTAGTGCTTTCTGGTTCATACTCAGGGCTTCATGGGTCTATCATTCCCTATTGTAGAATATTAGTTGAAGATGGGTTACATTTGTTTATGCTGTAGAACATTTGCTTAATGATGCAAAGATATGTTGCATTCTTTTTTGTTTAACAACTCTGTGAAGCTGTGTTATCTAAAACGCCTGATTGGTCTAATAAAGAGCTGAATGTTCAATAGCTGGGCAGGAGAAGGGATAGGCAGGGCTGGCAGGCAAAGGAAATAAATAGAGGGAAAAAAAGTTCTAGGAGCGAGAAAGAAAGGGGCCAGCCACCCAGCTACACAGTAAGCCTTGGAGTAAGAAGTGAAGAAAGGAATATAGAATGGAGGCGAAAGCCCAGCGGCAAAAGGTAGACAGGATAATTTAAGTTGAGGAACGCTAACTAGAAATAAGCCAAGCTAAGGCCAGGCATTTATAAGTAAGAAAAAGTCAGTGAGTATATTGATTGGGGAGCTGGGTGGTGGGTCCCCAAAGAGTGAAAAAAGTAAAAGAGCAAAACAACAATACTTCCCGACTGAGATCCAACTGTACTAACAGAACTCTAGATATTTCCAGAAAGTCTAGTTACAGATTTGAGACCCCCCCCCAAGTAGCACCAAAGAGTTTATGATTCTTCTCAGTGAAGCTCTGCCTCCCTTAGCTCTTCCACCATAGCGCTCCGCTCCGTTAGAACATCCATGCAGTCAGCAGAGTCCATTGACAGGAATCACTCCTGGATTGAAGCCTTCAAGCAGGCCAGCATTCAGGGACCATCTTAAGATGAAGAATCGAAAAGCATTTAGTATCATTTCTAGGTGCAAAAAAAAAAAAAAAAAAAAAAAAAAAAAAAAAAAAAAAAAAAAAAAAAAAAAAAAAAAA